>VXBX01000129.1:663724-673869 GCA_013400415.1 Scytalopus superciliaris | reverse complement strand
GGTCATCTTGACCAGGAGAGCCAGTCTCCCTGCACAGGGGGGTACAACAAAACCAACCAGAATAAGATGCCCACTCCTCTCATTATGCTAACAAGGCAGGACCCTGGCGGTTTATAAAAAGCATGATTTTAGAGGGAGGGGTGTGCTTTTTTGGACCCTTGCAGCCTGAGCACCCAGCACGTGCTGAAATAAAAACTTTCCTTGTCTGCTAAACTTCTTTGTTTCACAGATATTTGCATTTTCTCTAAATTGAACAAAGGAGATTTTTCTCACAGGTGGGAGCCCGAGAAACGCTGTGACCCCATGGGAAGCCTGTGCTGGAGCAGTGTCCTGGCAGGACCTGCAGACCCATGGGAAGAGGAGCCCACACTGGAGTGGGTGTGCTGGCCCAGGACCCACACTGGAACAGCCTGTTCCTGAGGGATGGCACCTCGTGGAAGGGACACAAGCTGGAGCAGTTCGTGAAGAACTGCAGCCTGTGAAAAAGACCAATGCTGAGGAGGGTTGTGGGGGACTGTCTCCCATGGGAGGGAGCCCATGCTGGAGCAGGGGAAGAGCATGAGGAGGAAGGAGCAACAAACACAGCATGTGATGAACTGATTGTAAACTCATTCTTCATCTCCCTGTGTTGCTGGCAGGGGAGGAGGGAGAGAAAATTGGGTGTAAAGCTGAACCCAGGAAGAAGAAAAGGGCAGAGGGGAAGGTGTTTTAAGATTTGGTTTTATTTCTCATTATCCTCCTCGGGCAATAAATTCAATTAATGTCCCAAAATCGAGTCTGTTTTCCCTGTGAGTGTAATTGGTGAGTAGTCTCTCCCTATACTTACCTCAACCCACAAATATTTTATTATATTTTTTCTCCCCTGTCCTGCTGAGAGAGGGAGTGATAAAGTGGCTTTGGTGGGAACTTGTCATCCAGCCACGGTTAACTCAACACAGAAACAGACTATATCTACTAGAAAAATAAAATATTTGAACTGTGCAACTGTATCAGTTACAGCTTCTTTTCCAGAAAGCATCATATGTTTAAAACTTCACCAAGGTTTTACAAAGCAGAATTGAAATATCTTAAATGGTATTTTTTCATCAAAAATTTCTTCTTGCTAAGTAAGAAATTGATTGTTTACTGTATGGACTTGCATGATAGCAAAGTAAAGCAAACCACTAGAAGCAAGTAAATATTTTTACAAGCTCTCTGATACATCACAGAAACAGTAAGACTGTAAACATGGGTTTATGCTTGTGATCTAGAAAACAATGAAAACAGATGAAGAAATAAACACATTAAAATAAGACTCAAAGGAATTTAACCTTAAGAAGCTGATTGACAAACTCCATCTAAAGAGGCAAATGGCCTTTTTGTTTTATAATACTTGTACAACTAAGTTTTTGTAGGCTGTATCTTTTCACAGATTTAGCAGGAAAAAAACCCATTACTTACCCAGTTTGTTACTTCAGCTCTTTTGCTTTTATCAGTGCAAAGAATGGCAACAAAGTTAATTGTTCCCTTTCTCCTCCCTTTATAAACCACTGTCTTATTTCCTCTTCCAATCTCCTCGTACAGAATGAAGTTCTCCATACTTTAGGATGCTCTACAGGCAACGGACTGGAAACACGGTATTAATCTCATAAACAAACCTTTAAAGAAAGGAGGAGAAGGGGGATGAATTAAAATTTAATAGTCGTCGACTTACAGCATTCCCCTGCCAATGCTCAAAAATAGGGATTATACTTTCGGAAAGACCAGCGAGGAGATGAGTGCCCGCCCCTCCCGAGGCAGCTGAGGAGCACCATGGCCACGGCCCCTTCCTGGCTCTCCTTCCCAGGAATACTCCAAACCCGAGACACAAAGGGAAGCTTTGGCGATACTCGCAAACAAGCAAACTCCCCCAGCTGCTCCGCGGGAGAGCAGCGCCTGCTCTTGCACGGCGGGACCTCGGCAGTGATGGCTGTGCCGCAATTGCAGCGGAGCAGGGAATCAGAGCGGTCTGGGCTGGAAGGGGCCGTGAAGCCCACCCCGTGCCACAGGGGGCAGGGACAGCTCCCGCAGCCGCCCTGACCCGCTTCCAGCAGCCGGAGACGGGAAAGGGGGAAGGTGGAGCGACAGCCGTACCTGTGCGGCGGGAAGGGGAGGGAAGGGAAAGGGAGGGAGCGACGGACCCGGCGGCAGCACCAGCCCCGCCACCGCCATCAACCGGAGCGGCGCCGCCCCGCCCCCGGCACGGAGCCGCCCCCTCCCGACACTGGGGCCGCCCGTCCCCCGTGGGGAGGGAGGCACAGCGGGCAGGGAGAGCCCGCAGGGAGAGCCCCCAGGGAGAGCCCGGGAGCCGCGGGGCGCTGTTTGCCTTCCCTGCAGCGGGAACGCACCGCCGGGCCCCCCCCGCGTAGCTCGCATGGTCGCGGCCCCACGCGCGTCTCCAGGAGACGCGGCCGGACGCCGGAAGCGGAGCGGAGCCGCTATTGGGCCAGGAGGGGATCGCGTCTGGGCGGGACCACCGCGGCGGGGCCGGGGGGGAGGCGAGGCAGGTCCCTGGTGTGGTGGGAGGTGTCCCTGCCCCTGGCAGGGGGTTGGAACTGGGTGGGCTTTCGGGTCCCTTCCAACCCAAACCGTTCTAACAGGGCATTTAACATTCAGCATCTGTGATTCTAACAGAGCATTTAACATTCAACATCTGTGATTCTAACATTTGGGCTGGCCGAGAGCGAGCTATAAATAATTCTGTTTAACCCATTGTCCCAGCTCCACTGTGACCTCCTAACAGGTTTGAACCCGTTGATTTGATGACCCAGACATTTGATAAAAGAAGTACTATGCTTACAGGAAGGAGTCAATGTTTCCTTTAGGCTATGTGATCACAGGTGGTCAGGTTTTTACTCCCACCGTGGGAAATATTTCAGTACGGCTTTAAACCCCTCTGATGCTGAAAAAAGCGGGGGGAAACCCCAAAGCCTTGCCATTGATGAAAACCTCGGCGGGAGCCGTCAGTGTGCGCTCACAGCCCGGAAAGCCACCCAAATCCCGGGCTGCATCCAAAGGAGCGTGGCCAGCAGGGAAAGGGAGGCGGTTCTGCATCTCTGCTCTGCTGGTGAGAGCCCAGCTGCAGTGCTGCACCCAGTTCTGGTGTCTCCAAAATAATCAGGACACGGAACTGCTGAAGCAGTTCCAGAGGATGGCCACGAGGTTGATAAGAGGACTGGAGCACCTCCCCTGTGATCACAGGCTGAGAAAGTTGGGGCTCTATCCCATTTTGCAGCATAAATTTTCGGTAATTGCAGGGTTGACCTGTAATTATCAATAAAGCTACAGCTTTGAAACTGCACAGAAGCAAGATAATTTTTCCGTTTATTTCCATGAGTAGCTGACGAGATATAAATAAACGAAACACGCACAAGAAAAGTGTGCTTTGAAGTGGGATTTATTTAGGTTTTAGAAAAACGTGTGTTTTATTTTTGGCTCCGATAAGGGTGACTGATACAAGATAAGAGAAATAGGATATTAGCGATATTAGCTCGGTCACACACAAGTCCTGGCAGCAGTTCAATGCCAGATCTTAGAAAAGTCAATTTCATTGTCCCTGTCCAAGAAGACAAAACTAAGCCACAATAACTACCAAGGTGGTGTCTTTGCTTCTGCATTTCTAGTGTTTTATCCAGTGTAAGCTTTCTGTCAAATTAGTCCAAGTTATGGATTGTTTCTATGCAAATGGAGTAAATATCTCATTTGGGGGGAGTAAGATTGTATGAACTTTAATATTAAGTAAAGTCTGTTGAAATCTTCATGTAATAGTGGCAATAGCATTGCAAAGTACAGAGAGAGACACACACAAAACAAACATATTTAGTAACAATTGAATGAGATATTTACAGATTTTCAAATTAAATGTCTCCATGATATTCTAAGTAAAGGCAGATACAGGGAGACATGTTAACTGATACCCTTTTTTCTTCCAACTCCTCTTAGTTAGGAACTATGTCACTTCTTTACTGTTGATGCACATTTCATTACATGTCTCTGTTTCTTACCATCTGGATGCACAATTTCAATATTTTCCCTTTTATTTGGTATAGGAATGGGGAATTCTCTCTTCAGACATGTCAGTTGCTTCAGGTACAAGAGTTATCCTGCAGAAATAATCTAACTACAAATACAGATCAGGGTTGCATTATAAGGCACTTTTATTTGCCTTTATTCTGTTACTGAGCATGACTTCAAGCATTGTACTCAACTGCATTGAACTTTTCTGTGGGAATATTTTCAACATTCAAGAACGGAATGCAAAGTATTCTCTCTGCTGTTTGTACCATTTCAATACTCTCAGCAATCTGTACAGCAAACTTGGCCTTGCTATTTGCCTGCCTATTATGTGGGACAGTCAGATGTAATCAAATTCTTGTTCTCAAATAAATGTATGATCTAATTTAAGGTAAACTGAGATCTCGTGACTGCAAGCACGTAGTTCAGGCATGCTTAAACACTTCACTGCTCTGCCCTCAATGGGTGCTACGTAAGCCTCTGACATTTCGCCTGCTTCCCAAAAGTCTGACCAGTAGCCTGTAATTTTAAGGTGTGTTTCCATGTTTTGCAAGATCTGTTCTTCAGTCTGCTCTAATGCCTGTTGAAAATGCTGTACACTTCTGTTTTATTTTGCCACATGGACTAGCTTTTCTCTCAGATATCATGATTACTCATGCTCTGTCCCATCTTGTTAGTACATGATGTTTGTTTCTATTCCAGACTGACCCCATTCTCAAGAGAATTTCTATTCTCAGCATCCTGGGTATGATGATTCAGTTGCTCAAATGTAATATTTTTATGTTCCATTTGCTTTGACAGTCCTGTCATTCCTGGGAAGTACATAGGACCACTTTTCTGGTCTTTGACCTTTTTGGCAGAACAGTGGACATAAGCACATCTTTATCTTGTGCTTTTGAATGTTGTATTCTTTTACGATATCCTCTTGAACTGGCCTATACTTTCATTATTTGAGTGAAAGGTTGTTTTTCTTTATTTTTGCACTTCTGTGATAACATTAAGGTTCTCATGCTATAATTTAGTCACCTTGATTTTCTGGTAAAAGACTGCTGTATTCACTGGTCCTTCTCAAATCCATTAGATAAATTCAAATGTTACCATTTCAATATCATATGTTGCTGATACTTGGGGTTTGTGTTTGAAAATTTGTTTTCTTAATTAAAGAGTCAACCTTTACACTGTGAAAACATTATTGGAAAACCATCTTTGCCAATGTGTTTGTTTCACTGGTGAGGCAAAAAACTACTAGAGTTGTCTCTTACAAGAACAGGGCTCCAAATCTCACCTCACTGGATCAGCTTGTAAGGTCACCAGTACTGCATGCATACCATCCTTGTGTTGCGTCTTCCTCCATTGTGGTCTCGATGCTTTGCATATGTCTAAGGTTGGGAAGAGATGTGGTAAGATACTCTCTTGAGTTAATACCTTTAGAGGTTGGCATATTACAAGCTACTTTTACCTTCCTAAAGTTAGTGGTTTGCCCAGGAAGTCAGCAACTACTCTGTATATGATAACACAATCAAAACCAACTTCCTTTTGGTGTGTTTGTTTGTATTATCTGCTGATGAGATGGGGTTAATTGTAATGGATTACCACACTTTGTGCCAGGCGTTCCTCATATCATATGCCTGAGTATCACCAGCTCTGAGACTGATTTGTGAGCCTGGCTAGCAGAGCTGATACTCTTCAGCTGTGAGGTTCACCACTAATTCTCAACACCTGAGCCAACCTGCTGGATTCCAAAATATGATGACTGTTTTTATTTATGCAGAAAAGCTGAATAAGCCTTGTCAATATATTTTTTTTTTCAGGGACTATCGTGCTTTTTATGTAATTTTGAGATTATTTATTTTTGTTTGCATTTCAGTGTTCAAACCACTGCTCATTCTAATGCAATAGATAGCATGGAAGGCAGGTGCTGTACTGGTTGAATTACTTTCATCTGTTTTAGACATAACATGTCAGGAGAACATGCCATTTTCTTCAAATACATCCATCAGCTTGGACTCAAAAGTCATGGTTTTTTGTTGCATATACAGACTCACTGTTTTAGCAGCAAGCAGTGGCTTTTATGATGCATATTCTGAAGATTCACCCTGTATACTCAAGATATCTTTTGCATCCTGATTAGAATTTACAGTGTCTTGAAGGTATTATCATCATTCCACAGTGTAATTTTCATTCGGCATTGCTTGATTACGTATTTTTTTTCCCTTTTCTTGCCAAATGCATGCCTGGCACATTTATCATTATCCCACTATCTTGCATTTAATTTCCTCTTAGTTTGTGTACTGGAGTTCACTTCTAATGCTAATCTGAGCTTTACAAACTATTTATTCCAACTTGCATTTCATTAATGTCAAATATGTGCAAAACCCCATCCTCTGAGTCACTCTGCTTTCTTTATGTTTTTCTTTTTAAACTGTAAGCTCTGGAATAATGCTTCTTTTGCCATAATTATTTATGAGCCATTATGCAGGAAATTTTTAATGAGTTTTCTCCTTCAGATCATTTTATCTTCATTTTGTTTGTCTCCTTAGCTTGTGCTTATGCTTTATATGCTTTAGCTTGTCCATAAACTTTCTTTATTTAGCATCTTGTTTTCCTTGTGTCCTTTCTCAAATCACATGTGTCTGCTCTCCTTAGGTCACAGTCGCAATAACACTTCAAACCAATTCCATGATCTGGTACTGCCCCTGAAAGATGCAGCCCCTTTGCAGGAAAAATATTTCCAGGAGAGACACAGCCGAGGAAGGGGAAGGCATTGGTGTTGGTTGATGCTTACTGAGGAAAGCACAGAACTCTGAACAAGAAAAGCTTTTCTGCTGACTCGATTCTTTCAGCAGAGGCAGCATTGCATAACTTCTGGTAAAACAAAACAAATAAACAAACCAACAAAAAAGCCTCCAAACCCCCCCCCCCCTCCCCGAACATAAACCCAGGGGAAAAAAAATCAATAAAAACTCCTCACGTTTTTAATTTTCAAGTGCTCAGTCAGACAGCTTGCAAGAATCCGTGTGTTTTGATAGTCAAGCAAAAGCAATGACAACTTTGCAGACAACACCGTTTAAATGAGAAAAGATATTGTACAGGCAGTATTATGCAGACTCTTCATAGATCCTTTTAAAGGACTTGCAGCATTACTTAGTCCATGCTGATATAAAACTGTGAGAAATGAGGCCAGTAACACCAGGTAGCAGCAGGGAGAACAAAAAGAGGAAGCACCACAATTCCCTCTTAGCTATTCAGAAACACAGTCATGGGGCATGTTTTAGGGACATTTTCCCCTCAGAACATTTGTTAAGGCCCATTGTAATTAGTTTGTTCTCTGAGATTAAAATCATCTACCCCACAATCATAGGTGCAATTGGGATCTTCAGCTGGCAAACTAAACAGAGATTTCTGAAACTGGTTTCAAATGTTTTCAAAGCAATATTGTATTCTTTGATTGCTTTACAGGTACTATAAAGGAGGCTCTAGGGACTGCCAGGAAGGAATATGCAAGAAAAATAACAGCACACTCACTGGGAAGTACATTTTAAAAGTCCTGTATTTTAGCAGGGCGGAAATAAAATGTCTCTTCTAGAGATGTAATCAAGGAAGCAAAACTGATAATGAATATGATAGTATCATGTGATAATCAAGAAGAGAGAGGAAATGGAGAAGATAATGAAAGTGGAAAGAAAGGGATCTAGGAAACGTTTTGAAAGCATCTGGTTACTGCCTCACTTCCTAACTTGGGAATTACTCTCTGGCTGAATTGAGCTGGTGATAAGAATGTGCCTGTATACTTATGTGCACTATAGCACCACACAGCAGGAAAAATCATCAGGAGGATTTGGCGCAGCAACAACAAACAACTACCACATCGTAAGACCAGGGCACAGACACCTTGCATTCAAGGGGCTGGCAATCCTATAGCCCCAGGTTCTCGTCTACATACTGTATTTGTGTATAAATAGTGTGGGTGATTGCCATTTCTCCCACTGTGAAGGAGTTCTGCCCACTGTAACAAGACTTTTCAGTCTCAGCAGTACATCTCAAATCCTTTTTCCTTACAGATGTGACAGGTCAATTGGTTCTTCTCCATAAAAACTACAATCAGGCAGATTTGTTTCTCTCTATTGTTTGTGTGGATATTAGTTTTTCTGCTTCTTGGTTTTCCCTCTGCCTGAAGATAATGTCTTCCTTCTGTTTTTTTTTTTTTTTTTCCCCAACAGTTGATTTTCTTCCTGGGCTGGATTCCAAGGTGTCTCTGTTCTGTGTCTTTCTCTGGGTTTGTGGAACTGAAAGCTCTCTCCTATCTTTATCTTTTTTTTTTACCCTACTTCTCACAGTATGTAAGGCACAGAGCAAACTCTTGTTCCTCAAAACTACTTCTCCTTCATTGTACAGACCATTACTCCTCACTCATGTCTTGGGCTTATGTTACACATTGTAACAAATTCCCAGCTGCTGCTTCAAGGCTCTGTCCGTCGTTTGCAACCTCAGAGTCTTGTTTCCTCTCTTGTGCAACCCCTGTCACTCAGCTCTGACTGCACAGTTAGTGGTTTCAGGAATTAATCAGAAAACTACCGTTTTTTAAAGCCTCTTGATTTAGCTTGCTCACTGGCTAACTCCAGGGTTACACATAAACAAGTGCAGGCACAAAATGAGCAATGGGAGGACTCAACTGAGGGTGAGAAGTGGAAGGCACCGACCTTTTTAACGATACTGAAGTGTTAAACTTCGCGGTAAAATGAAGTTTCTATTTTAGGGAGGATATAGATGAGACTACCGAGATGATTTAAGAGTGCAATGTTACCAAAGGGATGGTCCTGTTCTTCCCAGTCTAATGGTTTCAACTCATCCTTTGTGCTCCCCCCTGATGCTTCTGTGATCTTAGGGTGAATCAGTTCAGTTCATTAATTGTGCACAGAACCGACAAGGAAAAAGTACAGTTAGTCCTATGTGAGGTTAGCAAACTGAGTCACTCACTGAGGAATCCTAAGCAGTAGAGCCAGCCCCTGGGAAGAACAGGAGTGCCTGGCTCCTCCATGGAAAAAGTGGGGAGAGCAGCTCGCTCCTTTTGGCAGCAGCACGAGGTTTTTAGGTTGACTCACATCATGCCCTATGTAACTTAGTCACTTAGGAGGGGGTTTGCTCTAAAGACACGCCTGTTGGTCAGGCGGCTGCCTGACAATCCTCTGTTGTCCTTGCAGCATTTCTCCTCTCTTTTCTGTCACCTAAAAGCATGCATCTCCATCTGGGATTCTCTTTGTTTGTGCCTGTGAAGGATTGGTTCATTTCTTTTTATGGGTTATTCAGGGTCAAACCCTGAATCCATTTACGCTCACTGGAGGTTATTCCACACTTCCGAAATCCTGTCACCACCAGCACGACTGCAAACAATTTTTTTTTTTTTTTTGGTGTCTTACCAGCTGCAACCTTGAACACATCTCTGTTCTTCCCTTGCCGGTAGACAAAGCCAATCAAATCCCCCTCCAACAAATAGTTCTGTGAGCTGCACATAGAAGTGGTGACNTCCCCGGCAGGGCCGGTTGCCGGGCGACGCTCGGCCCCTCCTCCGCGGCGGGGCCGGGCCATGAGGTAATGGCCTCGGGGGGGCGGGACAGCGAGCGCCGCGATCCCCGAGCCCGGGNTTCTTTTGGGTTTTGTTTGTTTGGATTTATCACAGAATTGCTAGGGTTAGATGGGACTTCTGGAGATCCCCCAAGGCAGGGTCACCTGGGGCAGGTGACCCAGGAACGTGTCCAGGTGGATTTGGGATGTCTCCAGAGAGGGAGACTCCAGGCCCTTCCCGGGCGGCTGTTCCAGAGCTCCGCCACCCTCAGCGCGGAGTTTTCTCTCGTGCTGCGGTGAAGCCCCTTGTGTTTCAGTTCACGGCCATTGCTCCCCGTCCTGTCTCGCTGGGCACCGCCGAAAAGAGCGGAAGAGCAATTAGACCGAAGCTTTCCTCGGCAGGCGGGACACTAATGATAAATAGGTTCCCTTGGGGATATTCCGGTGTCTAACCCGCCCTGCACTGCACAGGGGGCGGCGGCAGCGGTGCGGGGCGGCGCACAGCCCCCTCCATCCCCGCATCCCTCCATCCCTGCATCCCCGGCAGGGCC
>VXBX01000129.1:647908-663672 GCA_013400415.1 Scytalopus superciliaris | reverse complement strand
CCCCCGGCCCGCGGGGGCGCCGCCGCCCGCTCCCCGCCGCCCGGGGGGCCCGCAGCGGGGTGAGTGCGGGGCGGGCAGGGCAGGGGGGCAGCGAAACGGGTGGGCGAGCAAGGTGCAGCCGCGCCGCCTCCTCCTCCTCCTTCTCCTCCTCTTTCTCCTTCTTCTCCTCCTTCTTCTCCTCCTCCTCGGGCCCGTCGACCTTCACAGCCGGCCGGCCCGGGGGCGGGCGCTGCTGCCCGCGCCCTTTTGTCCCTTCCACCCCCTGAAGGAGAGAGGCAGATGGGTGTGATTGGGTACGGGAGGCCAAGGATCGCTTCGGGATTGTCGCCTCTTGAGTTATTGTCAGCTGAAAGGGCCCCCGCGTGTGGAGGTGGTTTCCCCAGCCATCGTCAATCCCGGCTCGGTTCGTCCAGCCTTGGGGATTACGGGCAGCTTTTGGCAGCGTTCCACTGTTGAAATGGCTAAAATATTCCATTATAGCTTTTAGAAAACTTGGGGTCTTAGTGCCTGCTTTGGTTTGCAGCTGACGGTTTTGGACCTTTAGATGAGCTTATTTTCAGGTAAAATCAGGGAACAGCACGAAATGTCCAGAAAATGGAACATCTGTTTAAGGGTGGGAGCGCAGGCTTCGTGTTCTCCCTCTCTCCGACTTTGGGAGAAGTCTCCGTGCGGACACTTTTTTTCTGCCTTGCAATCTGTAACCTTATTTGAACCGTTCAGTCCGCTGAGATTAAACCGTGGGTGTAATGGTTTTTGCAATCAGGAAAGCAACAGCAAAAAAGCCAAACAAACAAACAACAAAAAAAAACAAACCCAAACAAAACCCCAAGCTAAACCAAAACCAAACAGGATGACCGGTTTGCCATTTGTGCGTGCTTTGCTGCTGTGTTACACAGTTGCCTGTGCTTTAAGGATTGCCCTGCCTCGTGCCCGTGCTGGAACTGCTCCGTGTTTAAACATCAGGGCTCTTTCGGAGTTACCATAAGAGGCCTGGAGGAGGGAGTGTTGTCTCCAAGCCCAGGGACCATATTCACAATGCTGTGCCTTCTCTGAGGCACAGTAACCTGTTTTAACTGAGCCAGAGCAACCTGTGATTACAGTAAAAAAATATTATATCGAGCCATGATTATAGGTTACTTCTCTGCTTTTCAATGAGCGTCGTTATAAGGGATGAAAACAAGAATGGTAAAAATGCTAATGGCAGGCAAGAATTCTCAGCTTTTAGTGTGAGCTGGTGAGCAGAGACCAGATGGCTTGTATGAATAGATAGAATGGATAGAACTTAAATTTCTCTTGAAGTAAAACAAAAGTTTCTGTCAGTTTCATGAATGAACTCCCACTTGCCAGCAGATTTAACTGCATGATGGATGACAGTAGTGGAAAGAAGTAGGATCTCTCTGGATCTAGTGCTAAAAAAAACCCCTTAACCAGACAAAAATCTTCATCTTTTGTTCAGTTATGAACAGAAAGTTCATAACAGAACTTGGTGCCTGTTCTAGAGCACTGGGTAGCACACCCAGTGGAACACACAATGCTGAAGAAGCATTAGTGTGATTAGGCACATACGTTTATATACGTGCTGTTCCATGTTTGACATGAGTATGCATAAAATCTCTGTGAAATATCAGGTTGTTGCTGCAGCCTCTGAGCATCTGACTGGTTTAATCCAGAGTCCTGACTAATGAAGCAGTACCAGCATGTGATCTGCAAGTTTTGCCATGTATATTTATGGATGTTATCTTGGCACTCTGTCAGTCTGTGGAACACAGGTGAGAGTTGGTGGGGAGTAAGTGAACTTGCACGTACCAGAGAGTAAGATTAGATTGGAAAGATTTGCCTGGAACTGTTGGGAACTCCTGTTGTTCCTTTCTGCTGCAGCTCACGCCTGAGCTCACTGATGCTTCACACATTCTGTCTCCTATAACAGATTACCAGCTGCTTTTGTAGAGGTAATTTGATCCTAATCTTTCCATGTGCTGTGTGGATTTTATTTATACTCTAGCCAACCTACTTTGGGATAAAATAATGAGATTAGTATTGCAGAAATTAGTGCTGGTTAAATATTTTTGCTTTAAATGTGTGCTCGATCAGTACTATTGTTTCTTGCTGTTGTCATCATAATGCTGAAAATGAAAAATGATAGAAGTTCCCAGTGTATCTGCTGTGATAGACTAAACTGAATGCAAGGTACTGTTTTTTTCAAATAACTCAGTCAAAAGAATTCTCAGGATGAGTGCTATTGAGGCAGCATCTGCTAAAAGTTGTTTTCTAAAAGCTGTACATATTTTTCTTTGTAACAATTTCCTATGTTGCTGAAAATTTTCCTTGGGAGAGGGGAGATAATTAAGGAGGAAGGCAGTGTATGAGTTATAATAGTTTGGAATCTATTTCTATCCAAAGCCCTTAAAATTTTCTTAGTTTCCGGAACAGGAGTAGTTTAGTATTCCTTCTGCTAGAATCAGAAGTAGCATTTGTGAGATAACATTTTTTTGACTTGTCTGGATGTGGTACTCTGTGAGTGATATTCAAGTCAAGGTCAGTGGAGTGTTGCTTGTTAGTTTGCTTGTTGTGTGTTGTTTCTTAAAGTTTTGAAATGATACCTTTCCTTGTGCCTCACTAAAAATGAGGGCCTCCTCTATTAGGCTGGGCACTTAATCGGTGTATTTTTGAATAACTCTGACAAAACTGCCATTTGGTTTCACACAGTGCTTGCTTCACAATGCTTCCATATTATTGCAAGAACAGACAGACCAGTATAACAGGTCTGTCTCTATCGGAAGTCCTGATAACTACAGTATGGAACTAGCAGCTGTGTTTTAGCCTGTTGGTCAGAGAAATGTTGATAGGTAGGCTCTTAACTAGATCTGTTTTCTTTTTCATCTATTCCTTTCCCTCAGATGTAAGTTCTGGCAGTTCTGTAGGAAACTTAGTGTTGCCACCAAGATTAAGATTAAGTAGTAAATATAGTTGAATTGCATGTAAAATGATCAAAGATGTACTGCAATCTTCCCATGTGATGGTCGTATTGTTACTTGTTTCTGCTGGGAATGGGATTGTCACTTGTGTGCTGCCTAAGGGCTATGAAACGGTACAGATTCCAGTAGTGACTGCACACCAAGTGGCTTTCAGGGTTACCATAAAAACACAGTAAGTAAGTAGGAGAACTGCTTTCTACTCACCAAATGACAGCGATTGCGGGTCACTTGTAGGCAGCTCGGTTAGTGCACGAAACTTTGTAATGCTGAAACTGTAAAACTGGTCTGTGACTTGCAGTGCCTTTGGTGTTGAAGGTATGTTTCTCTGGTCACATTTGTATCATTAAAACTCCATGGGCAAGGCCATTGCCACCTTGGAATGCTGCACCTGTATGGAGGGCTCAGTTTGTGGATTCAGTTGTGGGATCAGTGCTACTTGGAGAGATAAAAATCTTGAGAATGAACTTCCTGTTAACACAGGCTTTCCAAGATACCAGTTAGTGTCTGATTCAAAGCCTTCCTGCTTACTCTGTGGTTTGACTGAGATAGCTGCAAGTTTACAAGCACTCTTATTTTACTTTGTAGTGAATAACATGATGGCTCCTAAATAAATTTCAGGAGTTCACTGCTACTATTCTTTGTCAAAAGCTGCCCTTTATTTGAACTTTGATTCATCAATATTTCTCTTTTTATTGGAGCCTATTGATTACAGTGCAAAAAGTCATGCTGTACAGTCATCCTGCTTATGGTTGACCAGCTAAGAGGCTTATTGATAGTACAAACAGATTAGCTCAGAGATAATTGTTAGATTCAATTATGTTGGCAGCTTTACTTCAGTTAAATCAGCGAGTGGCCGTACTGGAGTCGATTCTTTGCCTAATCTTACAGCTCCTGTGGATGGGATTGTTTAACCCTGCAGTCCAGTAAATGCTGAAAACACAAATGACAGTGCTGCTCTCCAACTGTCCTGTTTCCTTGGGTGCATTCCAGTAGATTCATATGTTAGAGCCCTATTGTTATTTACTTGCATTTATAGCAGAAGTTCAGAACGTTGCAGGAGTCAGAGTACTTGAAAGAAGGAAGGAAACGTGAGAAGAGCTTGGTTTAAAAGCTCTTGCAAAGTTTCATTATTGGCTTGTTTTGATGTTAGACCATGCTGCTGCCCAGCGGAGCACGTTTTCCCTTGGCTATGGATTCCCTTATATCTTCTTCCATATTATGGTGCAGGGAATCAAGGCCTTGACTTAGGCAAGAACTGTTCTTAATTTGCAATCAGATTGTGTCCCCTCTGGGTGGCTGAGCAGCTGTTAGCAGTGAGGCAAGGGAAGCAATAGCAGTAAGTGGATGAGACTTTGGTGTCAAGAGAGAAAGTCTTCACTGAACATAAGCTGATTTTGAAACTGCTGCAATCTAAGCCCTGTTATAACCGACACTGGTTTGTGGTGGTAGATGAGATGGAAATGCTGAGGCTGACACTAACCTGCTGCGTATTTGTGTGTTTATGGCACATTATTGATTGCCAGCACCTATGAACAGAGGAGAGAAATACTGAGTAATTGCTGTTCTTAGGCTATACACAGACCTTGTCCTTTATAGTAGCAAATGAGGATAAATTTGAATATTTTCAGTTTGATAACTTTTGGTTGTCTGCATTTCTTAGTGTTCTTACTGGCAAGATGCCCACAAATTGGAGTATTTATTGTGAATAATGAAATCCTCAAAACTTAGTGTGTAAAACAGTATGATTTTAGTTTTATAATTGAAAATATTTATATTTATATACACAGTCTGTATTGTATTGATATATTTGGAATGACTTTCCCTTTTTAAAACTCATACAAAATCAACATATCTTTTTTTTCCTTATGTTTTTAAACATCAACAGGTAAATGTTTTTCTTCATAGACCATAAGACCAGAAACAGTAACTGATGATCTAGTTTCGTTATCAAAACTGTGTGCTTGTTCTGTGCATTTTTATAATCACTCTGGGGACAAAATATCCAGGTATTTTTTCATTAAATGTTGCTCTTCTAGTAAAATATCCATCTGAAAATAGCTCAAGGGTTTTTTTTTTTTTCCTTTTTTCTTTTCTTAACTTTGTATATGAGGTGTTCTGAAGGGTTTGGAGTGTAGAAGCAAGAGGTTTTCTTAAGACTTCAGTCACAGGTTCTTTTTCCTCTACTGCTTTTGATTTATGAATCTCTTGTAATTTCTCAGGGGGGGTGTAAAAATACCTTTCAGTCCTAATGTGTATTAAAACAGGTAAAGGATCTTGCTTGTTTTCTGCAGACCCCTTAAGGAGATCAGTGAATGCCAGGGTGAAAATGACTGGTGTAGAGGGAAAATGCAAAAACCAGAAATACAAAGCGATCACAAGTTTGTATTTCTGGGATTTTGCAGGCAACGTGTTGTAAAAAGACCAAAGTAGACATCGTGGTCCTGGGTGAAGGTAGGAGCTCTGTAGAAACTGTTGTGTTTGGTGGGTCACAGCATGGTTAAGGTTGGAAGGGATTTGTGGAGGTCATCTGGTCCAATGTCCCTGTTCAAGCAGGGTCATCCTAGAGCCCATTGCAAATTGCACAGGTCTGTGTCCCAACAGCTTCTGAATATCTCCAGAAGTGGAGACTTCACTGCCTCCCTGGGCAACATCTGCCACTGTCTGGTCACCCTCACAGATTAGAAGTGTTTCTGGGTGTTCAGAGGGAACTGCCTGTGTTTCAGGCTGCCCCCATCTTCTCTGATCCTGTCACTGGATGTCACTAGAGAGAGCCTGGCTCTGTTCTCTGTGCATCCTCCCTGCAGGTATTTATGCCCACAGATGAGATCTCTCTGATCCTTCTCATCTCAGCCTCTCCTTGTAGGAGAAATGCTCTTGTCTCCCTTCTTTGTGTAAGTGGCCACTCACTGTACTCTCTCCAGTATGTCCATCTTTCTCTTGTATTGGAGAGCCCAGAACTGGACAGGGTACCCAAGGTGTGGCCTCACCAGTGCCCATTAGAGGTGAGGGGTCACATCTCTCATCCAGTTTTCTAGTTAAAGGAAAAAATATATGAACCCCCTTGCTCCACTATGTAATAATTCCAGTGCTTCAAACAAAATGTGGAAAAACTGCTTGTCATTAGTTTTTTAATGGAGTTTAAAATAATACTGTGTTGTCTCATCTTTTGATAGAAACCAAAGATAAGGAAAATGTTCATACAGTGGAAATAGTTATCATCTAGAGAGGAAGGATGGAAACTGTGGGTATATTGAATTAGTTTTGTGAGCCTCTTTAAAGTGCTTAGTTGACTGCTGTAAATTGGAATAATTCAGTGCATTTTTGTATTGTATGTTCACATAAATTCTAAATTTCATCCTTTGAAAGTCAGGTGCTAGTCATGCCATACTGGACTCTAATTTCATGCAAATCAGGACTCTACATGAATTATGGTCTGACAGCAGCCATAATCTGGTGTCCTAGAGGATACTGAAGTGCAATTTTGTTTCAAGAGAGGGTGTTTTTAAAAAGAAAGTCTCATCTATGTTTGCTGCTTGTAGGAAATGAGGACTTTTGCTGTCCTCTTTAATGTTTACATAAGTGAAGGTTTGTTACTGACAACGTTGCCTGTCCCAGAAAGCCTAGTTTCACCATCAGATACTGCATGTTTGCCAGGGAGCAGCAGCCACTCCTCTGCAGTAAGCAGAAGCCTTGCAGTTCAAATCCATGCAAACCTATTGCCCCGGTGGTACCTGTAAAATTGGCAGAACTGGAATACACTGGAAAATGTTAAAGCCTGTCCTTTAAATCTGTCTTAAGCAGAATTTCTTCCTTTGCAGCCATGTCTGATAATACTAGCTATTTCTGAGGAGGTGTTAAGCATTGATGATATAGTGATGAGGAGGAAACCAGTCCTGCTGGTAACATTTCTTACAACAGATCTTCTCCTGTAGCCACAAATTGCACTGCCTTCAGAAAGGAATGGTAGGCTTATGTTGTATTTGGGTAATACTGCAGTAATGATCACTTCCTGAAATTTATGGAGAGGCTGTTTGCCAAGTGCTTGCTGAAAACATTACCTTCTTGGAGCCTTTGGGCCTGTAATGAATTCTGCAAACCTGCATGAGTGAAGGTCATAGCAAGATCAGTCCTTTATGGCTGTATTTCCTGAGGGTCATAAAATGTTGTCAGGTGGTAGATGAGCATGCTACAGCTTGACCCAGTGACTCGTGGCTGACCTGAGAGCCACAAATTTCCAACATAAGGCAAGCTCGACTGTAAGTGCATTTTCTGATTGTCTGAAATGTTTATAACCTTTGATTACTTGTGTATTTGTTCACGAGAGTTTTACTCCATAACGGCTTTCTCAAAATCTGTGTTTTGGCAAGACATCAAAAGCTATTGGAACGAAACAGCTGAGAAATGTTAAATATTGCACTTGTCTGACAGAGTACTTTGTCCCAAAGTCCAAAGACATCTCCACTGTGATGCTATTGGATGTATGTTATGCTATCATTTTTTTCTGCAGAGGACATTGATTTCTCCATGACATTCACTTGTACTGCTTTTATCTACTAAACGAGTTTTCATTTAGGAACTGCTGTACCTCAGGCAAGTGTAACTTTCCTAAATACTTTGCCCTTTTGCATTGCAAAAGCTACAAAATTTTCAATGTGAACTTCTAATGAACTGAGTTTGTTTAAGCATTCACGGGTCACAAAAATCAGCCTTCTACTACTTTGCAATGGATGAAGGGGGACAGCAAGATCAAAACATTTGACTGAGGTAATTCAGGAATCAGTGCCAGTACTAGAATTAAATCCAGTTCTTGTAAATCTGTGTTAAAAGCCCATCAGTCTCTTGGGATCAGTGGATTGGCACGCTCTGTACCTGTTTAGGATCTGACAGGGTGGAATATGTGAAACAGGTAGCTGCCTCAGGAGGCACGTGTGCTACACCTGCACTATTTTTTCCCTACATGACTAAGGTTGCTAGTGCACATTATTAGGCCTCTTACCAAAGAAAAACTCCAGGTGGACCAGAAGACTCTACTTTCTCTGAACAGGGTATGACTCAAGTCATTTGAGTGCATTTTACAGAAGTCTTAAATAAGTCTGGCAGATGGTTTGTGCAGGATGAGAGGGTGCTACTATTGCAATAGCTACTTTAGTGAAATTTCTGTGTTTTTTGCCTTCAGTAAAACTGATAGATTATTAATCTAATCATAGGGCATTGGTATGAAAAAGCTCAGTGTTCAAAAGTGGAGTCTGGGATTTCACAGACTGGGAACAGAGCACTTCCAAGACACACAGTCATCTCACTTTGCTCACTGGTGAATGTTCAAGATAAGTCAGTCTCAGTTTCTTGAGCCTGACTGTAACATCCGCCCTCTGAGAGTAAACACTGCACCCATTTTGTACTATTTATCAACTTTCAGAGGACACCTGCTGTATGTTGACATAAAGAAAAAAAATGGAAGGCTTTCTTGGTGTCCCGCTGTACTATTATAATGAATAGCAGGAAAGAGAGGAGGGAAACAGGATTTTTGACTTGGAAAAAAGGACACAAAGCTTTTTTTTTTGTTCATGGGGGTATTGCTGTCTTAAAAAAATCAGTTAACTTTTGTGGAATGACTAAGGTATTAAATCTAGAAATGTTTATATGTAAAGGCAAAGATTATAACCAAATGTAATTTGAAGGTGATAAATGTAGAGTCTACAGTTCTGGGTAGTTACCTAATTAGTGAAGGGCTTCTCAGCCATGGTGAAAAAGGCAGATTGAGGGCACTGCACATTGGATATGGATGCTGAATATGAGAGTGGATTTCTGAAATTCAGCATGTTTGATTTTATTATGGTCTTATTTCATTCATTGAGAGATACTTCTTTATCTTATTGCTGTTTCCAAACGGTTGTTGATGAAACTCGATGACAGGAAATTTATCCTAGTGATAGGATCTTAAATGATACATGCAGAGAAGGATGGCCCTGTTCCTGAAAGTGTTCAAGGCCCAGCTGGACAGGGCTTTGAGCATCCTGGTCTAGTGAAAGTTGTCCTCACCCATTGCAGAGGTTTGGACTAGTTGATAACTTTAAGATCCCTTCCAACTGAAAGTATTCTGTGACTCTATGAAATGTGTCTGTAAGTCTTTTTTTTTAATATCAAAAAGTACTATGGAATGCATTGTGTTGCTCTATATGAATATTTATTGTAAGAATTAAGACCTGGAATCAATTTCTTTAATTTGTTTAAGTAAAGCTGATGCTTCCTTAAAAAAATTCACGTGCCTTTAGACAGAGGTTTCAGTTCAAGTGAACTAAACTGTACTTTTAAATAGTCCTTATTGTTAATCATAATTATCTTTTTCCTTTTAAAAAATCTTGGAAGTAAAGCTGACCTTTCTTCCTTTCTACCAAGTAATAATGGATTATTATGAGCTAAATGGATTATTTCTTGGATTTGTAAATGTAGCACAGCTGTTCTTCCAGCAGGCATGAATTCAGCAAGAGCAAAACTGTTTCTTGGCTCTTCTGTTGCTGGTCAGCTTCTCAGCATCAGTTTCATACAGCTGTTGAATTGGTCTGGGCAAACAAACCTCATCTCTCTCTAACTGCAGAGGAGGTTTTTGCTGTGAAGTGTTGGGACAGTGCTTGTGTAGGGTCTGTAAATTCTGGCTCTGGACACTCATGTAGTGGTTTCCCTCACCCCTCTGGTGTCACAATTAAGCACACACACCAATTAGTGGAAGTATTGATGGTTTGAGTCCCACCGGGGATTGTTGTTCTTATGGCAGTGAAGCTTGCAAGATAGCATTGCAACACCATCCTCTCAGCTGAAGCCAACACAGGTGCCTTGGTTTAGTAGTTTGACTCTCCCATCCCCTTGGGATCGCCTTTCCAATCAGGTTGCATTCCTGATCCCATTGATGTGGAGTTGTAGCACTGATGTCCCTGGGAGGAGAAAGGAGTGACAGGGGTGTGTGTCTTCAGGGTAGGTGTGCAGGAGGCTGACTGTGCTTTCAGGACAGCCTACACTAATATTAGCCAGAGGTGTTTGGGAAAGTGTGTGCCTGAAGGCTCTGCTGTTACAGCCAGGTTAACCTGCTCTCACAGTTTGCCATCTCTGGTGGGGATAGTCCTGCCTTGTCACCAGCTGTGTGTTGTACTGCTTTGTCCACAGATCTCTCGTGCTGTTACCCACTGGGAAATAAGCCAGGGAGGCAAATTGGAAAAACATGGTTTGAAAGGTTGGTTTTATTTCTTTGCTTTTAGATTTTTACCAGTTTGTCTTTCTTAGGGAGTTGGATGAATGGGTGGAGGTGGCACAAAGACAATGCAAGAATGTGCAGGCAAGGCCAATTAGGGTTTAGTTTGCTTTAGTGTACCACAATGGCATTAAATTATGCAAGTCTTTTTAAAAATGACAGTGTTATTAAAATTGTATGATTTGTTAGTTTTGTGGGCGATCTTGTTTTGTGGTTTGTTGGCATCTTTTTTGTTTTGGGTAATATTTTATTTGTTTGTTTTAAATAAAAGAAAGCCGCTAACATCGTTTTAGTGATCTTTATTAGCAGAATTGCATGGTGTAGATGGAATACCCTGTCCTGTTTCTCATATCTGGTAAATTAGGACTAATTACCTTGTCAAGAAGGCTGACAGGAAATTCCTAAATGCACCTAGGAGCAAGCCTATTGTTTTGATCCTATGACCAGCAGGAATAACTTGAAGATAAAGACATGATATAATATTGTAGCAGGAGAAGTGAGTAAGAGGAAATAGGAGGGGCTGCACAGTCAGGAAAATGATTAGTTTATAACATGACTTGTTATAGCAGATGTAATACTGTGTTTTCTTCTTTGTTCTTCAGACCTTTCTCTGGAAAAGGTAAGCAAGCAGTTGTTATGATGTGGGCAATAAAAGTTTTTTAGTTGGGTTTTTTTAATTGGTGAACCCTTACTGAACAGCTGTAAAGTACTTATTTTGAAATTAAGGTATCGGGAGAGCATGAACAGGGCTTCTGGCTCTGATGTGAATCCTACAACAGGCAATTCTCTTCTGAATGGGAACTGGTGTTTCCTGATTGCCCTCATTTCTAACTGGAAACTGTTGTTTGTTTTGTGATAGAAAACATATGATATAACTGTGTGCCAGCTTGTAACTGAGTATATGTGAAGCTGAAGAACAGACTTTGGGAGGGACTGTTTTGGACACTGCATTGTTCAATGGTATTGTCAGTTACCACCAGAAAAGGGAAAGGATTTTGGCATCTCAGAATATTAAGGTATTGGTTTTTGTTTGAGGGCACTGAAGACATTTGCAAGCATCTTTTATGAATTCTGACATTTTGGCTAATCTACTTTTTCCCCCTGTTTTTGCTTGTTTCTTTTTTAAAGCATGGTTTTTCTCTGCCTTTGTTTTGTATGTCACATATTATAGAGTTTCCTTTATCTCCTCAGTTAAGAGCTCCAGCAGAGAAATTTGCCATCTCCTTTTTCCCCCCCCCCCCCCTCCCACCCCGCCTCCTTCAAGATATCAGTTAATGCTTTTTAAAGTTTTTGGTATCAAGACCACTTGAAATGGAAAAATCAGCAAGCAAGGTTAATGGAACTGATAAAACGCATGTGAGTTCTTATTTAAGACTTAGCTCTTAAAAAAATCCCAAACCCAAATAATTACTTTCTAAATGTCTTTTCTATATACTTTTTCACCAAAGATACCTAAAAGTTTCTGTGGAGGCCCAAAGAAGTTATGCTGCCTAATTGTATTGCATGTCTAACAAAAACTTCATAGAGTGCCTGTTCAAACTGACCTAAAAAAGAGGCATTTCTGAACAAAAAGATTCAGTAACATTTTGGAGAATAGATTTTAATAGAAGTTGGAAACATATTTACAGATGTAAATGCCTATCAACTGCGAGAAGCAGAATATTGCCCTGTAACTCAGGAATGGTTCCTTGATTACAGTTCAAGCCATGAATATGCGGATTATTGATTTTAAAGGGGTTGATTGCTTGCTTTTTGTGTCTCGATGGTTATCTTTGCTTGCAGGAGACAAGAAAATGAGTGTAGATTTAGCATGTTTTGTCATTTTCACTCTAGAACACCAAAACCAGACTTGAGTCACAAGAGTTAAACAGGTTGTTACTTGTTGCTTTTTGTGCCAAGATCATCAGTAGCCTGCCTGAAGTGAAAATGGTCGAGGAGGAGAAAGGAAACAGTGATTGAGGAGGTGCTTGTGTTTCGAAGGTCGGGGAGTAGAATTTGGAAGGCTCTATTACAGTACAAGACATTAGGTTTGGTCCAGAAGGGCCAGCATTTTGTCTTGGGAGCTATATGAACCTCTGGCCTTCTAGCTTTTTAATTAAAAACAGAAGAAAAATGCCCAAATCACTGCTGCTGGATACAGAAGCACAACCTGGCTGAGTATGGGTAGTATATACTGTATCTCAGCTGTCAAGGTAGGAGAGTCTGGAATCCTTGACAGAGTCTGGAGTCTCTGACACCTCAGATGTGTCTCTGAAGTACAGTCTCTTTGGATCTTTCGCTCTGCAATATAAGGACCATGTCAAAATGTCAGCAGCTGCTTCTACATTTGCAGTGCTGACAATATGACCTTCAGGTTAAGAGATCTCACTGATCTCTGCCCAATGTATGTTTATTTTACTCTGTTCGGAGCTTTTGGAATTGCTTACTTCCAAATGATCACAAAGCATCGGAGAGCATGAAACAACTCTGTTTTCTGCATTGCAAGTGGCTCTTTTAATACTTAAGCACTGATGCTTCCACTTTTTCATTGTGCTCTGCGGTGTCATTCTTTGTGGTAAAGTACATGTGCAGCTTAAATGAGAAGGTAGGAAAGGAGCAAAAAGGTATCTCTTGGCAACACAGTCACTGTCCTTGGCCCAGTTACCCTTTGAACGTGGAAGGGTAGGTTTTCAAACAGCGGAGTTTGTTTGGGAGGTGTTGTAAACAGGAGGGCACGTTTAGTCTGTCAGCTTGTTTCAGCTCAGCACTCCTAAGTGCAGCTGAGCATAGTGATGCTGTCTTGGGTATTTTGTCCTGGTTTTATTTCTTGTACAGGGAATATGCCCAGCTCTATACAGAGTCACAGTAATGTGAGTATCCACTTACGTTAACTCTTGCTTTGGTGCTTATTCAAGATGGGGATATCAAGTGGCACAAGATTCAGGCACAGTGATATAGGTAATTATTACATGGTGTGTGCTTCAAGGGTTTGTTACTGTCTGAGCTAAGGTTAGCCAGGTCACTTTCACTGGAGCCTCTTGCTATAAATGCCAGCTCGTGTCAATCAAACTGTAAGTCTGAATATGAAGGGTGTGTAAAGTAGGGGACTGTCTCATTAACCAAGTTTTGCTGCGGTGTGGAAGGCCTTTAGTCTACTTTATGTCTGTGTGATCTGATGTTATTTAGGAGCTCTGTGATTAGTTGATCATGTTATAACAGCTCCCCCATCCACCTCTGACTGGCTACAGGCTGTGTGCAGCAGTGCTGTCAGGGACATGGTTCCAGAAAGGTGGGAATCAGGCCGAGCAGGAATTATCACAGGTGGTGGTAACTGTGTTTATCAATGACTGTACTTTGCAGTTATACAATGTTTGCATTGTGTCTGTTCTCTGACAGACTTATTTGTCTTACACTCCAGCCTGTAGCTTCCTGAATAGAAAAATACAGGTTCTGTCAGGACAGCTGCTTAATAAAGGCACATGTTGAAATACTCAGGAAGAGAAAACTGTTTTCTGGCTAAATTACAAATCACTGAGAGGAAGGATGTAGCATGCAGATGGGCTAGAAAGCGTGCAGGCTAAGATTTCTGGCCTTTTCTTGATCTCTAGCTTGATCTCATGAGCGGAGTAAGACTCAGCACCTGTAAATTGTATGCAGATAGTGTATTGAATGAGACAGTGCAGATATTTAGGGTCAGTCTCTTTCCAGTGTGGGAGTATTAACCCACTTGTAAGGACTCCTTTTCTCTGCCTGCTTTGTCATCTGGGACTTGGAGCTACAGCACATTGCACCAGAGATGAAGGGGAAAGGAGTTTGGACCTGTAGCAAGTGAGGAAACAAAATCTGGAGACAACAGTGGTTTCGGGTACACTCCAATCCAGCAGTTAGAGGCTGACTTACACTGGAGAACTTTTGTTAGTTCTGCCAATTTGTTGTGCCTTTCAGAGGTTATATGCTTGTTTTGTTGAACAGTGGCCTTTTCTGCCAAGTTGAAGGGGGGGGCATCATGTGTCTTATGTGTAGTTACTGTATCTGTTACACAAGCAACAGCACAGCAACAGTCGACTTCTTTAATACGTCTGATGTCAAATTTATTTTTAAAAGCAGTGTAATTCTTTGGTGGTGCCAGCCCAGATACTTGCTGCAGCCAGCCACTGTGAACACTTGTGACACAGCGGCTGCTGCCATTGCACAGTTGTGTCCCCAGCTGCAGTTGAAGGTGGGAATGAAGTGGGTTTGCCTTATTTGCAGTCAAAAATCTACAGCATGCCCACATAAATACAGCATTCTGTGGGTAGTTGTGTTGTACCATTATTTGGAATTAAGAATTCATGATGAAACTGATGTTGTTTCAGGCTGTGTCTTTTCTTTCTATAGAGGCTCTTCTGCTGCAGGTTTTTGTTCCTCCTTTGATGTAGTTCTTGCTGGTGTTTAGGTTTTGTTTGAAAAGGTGGGACAATTTGCCTAGTGTCTTAAAGTACAGCTTTGTTCATAGTTCAGTCAGAAATAAGACCATGTGTGTAGTTTAATAACTTGATTATGAGGCTCGATTTAAAAATACTACCTAAAGTTTACCTTGATCTTTCAGCTCTGAGAGAAGTTACGGATCAGATAGGGAGCTAGCAGGAGGACTAAGGCAGATAAACTTACACATGACTGTAAGTATGTTTGTCACAGCCAAACTGATTACTGTAACGGGGTTGGCCCAGTGTATTTTCCTTTCTCAGACTTTGGTGCTTTTATACAAAACTAAAAGGTGACTTGCTCTGTATTTTCTTTTTCCCTTTGTTGTTCAGTGATGTGGTACAAATTAAGAACAATTATCTGTTAAGTGTCTCTTATTTTAAAGTGGGCCAACATTGTTGGACAGTGTGGGAATTTACAAAGTATTGCTTTTCTCTGCTTTTGGGTTGGTCTCCCCTCTCTCCCTCATGAAAAATAAGCATGAAAACGTTTTCTGATGAGGGTGTTAGTGTCACACTGACATTTTAGAGTAGGTTGATTAAATGGGTTGTTCTTGGAGTTTGGAGCTCAGCATTCAGTCTGTTGTTGCTGTGCATACAGCAATTTGCTAAAGTAGCCACCACTTTGTGCTTTGCCAGTGACTAAACATGCCTTTCATGGGTCCACTTCCACATGTTACATTCAATAATAAAGTGAACTCATACCCATTGACTGCTGGAAGCTACCTAATTTCTTTTATAGATGAAGCACTAAAGGAGGCAGAGTGTGGACTGATGTGTAATGAAAGTCTCGGGCACCTCACTCCCACAGAAACATTGCTTTCTTTGTTCCCACTTTCACAGAGTTGCATCCTTTGGGCATGGGAAATCAGACATTTCCCTAAAACATCTGCATAATAAATACCTGTTAATGCCCAATGCTGACTCTGTGTGAGTTTAATATTGTGAGTTTTGTGCTCTTCTGCCTTTTTTTTTTTTTTTCCTCTTTGAAATACGGCTTTTCTCCTCTATAAGCCAGTGCTTTTGAACATGTTTAAAAGAAATCTGGTAGAAACATTTGTTTGTAAGTAAACTAAATGGACAGGAATGAGGATAGTCCATGAG
>VXBX01000129.1:499465-646587 GCA_013400415.1 Scytalopus superciliaris | reverse complement strand
AGGAGTGGTCATGTGAATCTCTGCTGAGACCATTAGGCTGGGGACACCAGCTGTGCTATTATTAGGGGTTTTAAAGTCTGTGGCAGATNAATATTTAACTTCAGTGTATTAAAACCCAGTCTGAAGTATTTGAAACAAGAACAAAAAATATGTTCATATGAGAATAAATACAATTGCTTTGCTTGAAAAGGAAGACTTGAGGGACTAGCCAGGACTCAAGGTTGGAAGTGCACGTGTTTTGCTACTTAAGTATTTGTTTTCTATTTTCATTAATGTTAGACAGGGTCCTTGATGTATATAACGCAAAGCTGTTTCTGCAAATGTTTTGAATGTTTGTGATGAGACACAGGAGGAGATGTAATATGCGCAGGGGTATTAATAATGAGATTAAAGTCTGTGAACAGAGGTACTGCTGACTGTGTTATGGTGATACAGCATGCATCATGAAGAAAAGCATGTTTTGCCTTCTGTGACAAGAAGAGAGAGTGTGTGTCTTGTTTTGAATGCGTGATTTGTGTCCCCTCTGGAAGTCAGTTAGCAAGTTTAAATATACTCAAAATATAAACCACAAGCTGCTTAGTATTCAGTGAACTTCTGACATGCTCTGTGTTGTAGGAAATGCAAAAGGGAGGTATCTACTGGGAAGGTGCAAGTCTGACTAAATGGNTATGTATGTATATAACGCAAAGCTGTTTCTGCAAATGTTTTGAATGTTTGTGATGAGACACAGGAGGAGATGTAATATGCGCAGGGGTATTAATAATGAGATTAAAGTCTGTGAACAGAGGTACTGCTGACTGTGTTATGGTGATACAGCATGCATCATGAAGAAAAGCATGTTTTGCCTTCTGTGACAAGAAGAGAGAGTGTGTGTCTTGTTTTGAATGCGTGATTTGTGTCCCCTCTGGAAGTCAGTTAGCAAGTTTAAATATACTCAAAATATAAACCACAAGCTGCTTAGTATTCAGTGAACTTCTGACATGCTCTGTGTTGTAGGAAATGCAAAAGGGAGGTATCTACTGGGAAGGTGCAAGTCTGACTAAATGGCAAACCTAAAGTACAGAAGGAGCTGAAGAATGTGAACTATTTCTAATAGGTAATAAGTATGTCTCTATCTCCTGTGTGGTGGGTTTTTAGCCATGCAAGTGTGTTGTTGCTAAGCAGAATAACAAATGTTTAAACAATTCCTTGTGCATCATCTTTTCCTTTCTGTCATTAAAGTGTGTGGTGATTTTTGAGTTAAACCAGCTGAGGTTGTGTATGAGTTGCTCTGTGTTATGCACAAAGGGAAGAAAATGCGACACTGGATAAGTTTTAATTTTTATATATCCGTCTCTCAGCTTCCTAATGCTAATCAGACAGCTCTCTCATACAGAGTTTTTGGTATGATTAAAGAGAACAGTACCCAAATTAAACAATCAAACATGCATTTTTTTTATTGAGGCTTTCATGCCTTTTGCATGCATTTCCCCTGTGCATGTTCCTTTCTGGAACAGACAGTGTGATTGATCAGAAAATCTGAATACTCATTCTTTGCATTGCCCTGACACCAAGAAAACAGTGTTGCTGACCCAATGGGTAGGGTTTTTTGCTCTTCTTAAGTCAGTGAACTGGGATTTTAATCAAATGCTGTGTCCCACTTGCAGATGCATGTTGCTGATAAGAGATACTCTCTAGATCTAGTCTGAATGTGATTCCCTTTTTTGTTCTCCCAATCCCAAAACTTGTAACCATTTTACCTCCTACTAATGGTGTAATAACTTCTAATACTTTAAACCATTGGAGACCCAGGTAATTCTTCAGGCTCTTTCCACAATGTGGTATTAAAGAACTAGATGCGTCCATGTACTTCCTTGTGGAGAGCAGTGGGATGTGACCCCAGAAGTCTTTGGTGGTTGATGAGTGCTGTTTGACAGCTTAGACCTAGTCATTCGAGAGTCCTGCTGTGTGTTTGCACCCCAGGTGAGCTGGACCATGCGCTGAAACCTGGGTGTTGATGGCTCAGGTTTGGGAGCGCTGAGTAATCAGTTGCTATTTGAGTAAGATTGTGACAGTCCACACAGTCACAGAGCTCCTATGAAAAGAACAGTTTCTCCTGTCTTACTGACATTACAGTGTGGGATCCAGAAAAAATTTAAGAGGATTAGTCATGGCATGTTGCATTAAGCCTGACTGCTTAATCAGAAGGATTTTTTTCCTGAAGATTGTTTTGTTGGCAAAACTGACAAAATTGGGATCTTGATGAGCTCTGAAGCCTGGAGCAAGCAAAGTCCAAATGTGCTCACATGACTGGTTAGAACATGTTTTGTTCCAGGTAAGAGGTGAGCTGCTGTGTCTGCAAGATGGGAGGACACTGGGGTAAATGTGTTTAAGCTTGCTTTTATAGGCGGCAGTCCTTGTTTGACTAGAATCCAGTATTTATAGAGCTTCTTACAGTATCAACAGCATTCTAACTGAAAAATAATTGCTTGGATTAAAGTGGTTGAGTCTTGCACAGCCTTGCACTGAGAGTATTAAATTCTGTTTAGCTCCCCTTCCCACCCCTCATTTTCTGCTCATGAAGTGGGAAGAGAGGAGAAGGAAGGCTTGTTATAAATGTGTTTCAGAAATGCAATTTCCCCTCCCAAGAAAGTGCTAGAGGAAGTAGTTAGACTTCTTAAATCTTAACTTCCAGGATTCTCTGCAGCTCCAGTGATGCCATCAATGATATTGGCTCACACACCATTGTGGGCAGAAAACGCTTCCATGCAGTGGGTTTGATCTGAACAGTTGCCAGTTATGTTTTAATTTCCTTATAACTCTAGAATGCCTTAGACATGTAGGTTCTCATGTGGGTGTGAATCTTTGTGGGTAATGGAGCAAAATTCATCCTCTCACTGAACATATGTTCTAAATTGTCTCTGTGAGAACATACAGGAATCTACTGTCCAGTTTCAATCCCTCTTCAGCCTTAATCAATATATTGTAAATAGTGTGGGAACTGCCATGATAGGGTATTTGTTTTGTGAACGTTCATTTTGATAATTGGCAGGTTGATAGATTAGTGCACACTCCTGCTCCTTGGGCGTATTGAAAATGGGCTATGGGTTTGTTTACTTTCTAATTTTTTTTAGGTGTTCTCCATCATTCCCCCTGCTTCTTTTCATTGCTGTCTTACAGTATTGAGCACGTTACTGCTTCAAGTCAGCAGTAGGAACAGCCATTTGTGTTCTAAATGGGTGAAGCTCTGAAGAAGCAGATCTCCCACTCTCTCCCTCATTCTAGTTTAAAATTAGTTCTGCTGGCCCGACAGGAAGGGGCTTACATTTCTTGCTCATTTTCCAACTGTCAAGTAGAGCATGTAGTCATGCTGAACAAAGCAGCAACATTCCTGGATCCTTTTAATGATGTATTCAGAAGCCCAGTGCCTCCTGATTTAATGAGTACAGTGAATGTATTCACAACTAACAAGAGCGTGCTCATTAAACAGCAGTAAGTTAACTGTCCTATTCTCTTCTAGCAATCCAGTTCATAATTAAATGGTGCCATATCTGAATGCAGCACTGGGCTGTCAAATGGAGAGGTTAGATGTTCTGTGGTTATGTGTGGTTACATAGGATTGTTGGAGTATAAGTAATTTAGCTTAGCTTGTCTCACTGAGAGTGATACTTTTCTTGGTGGAGATTTTGTGTTTACAAGTCCCAGCCAACCAAAAAGTTTAAACTTAAACAGTCAAAACATTAATTTAAATTGTCTTTTAGTTAGTAGCTTTCAGTTTTGTGTTCTGCTGCACTGTACTAATGCTGTTGTGTAAATCCTAAGTACTGCAGCTATACTGACCGGGTTTACTAGACTTTGAGTGCAGAATTGGACCTTTTGGATTGCTTTGATTGCTGCATTAACTCAGTCTTAACAATCCCGATGGTTAGGTGGTGACATCTGAAAAATGAAGAGATGAGTTTAGTGTTTTGGATTGGCAGATGCAAGCTGAACAAAAGGTTAGGCTGCCCAGAGGCATACAGGAGTTTGCTGAAATTGTCTTAAGTAATGCTAAAATACAAGTAGCAGCTAAGTTCTTGCATTATCTGCCATGAAAAGCACACTTAACCTGAATTTTTTTTGAAATTGTGAGTGCAAGCATATATATTGAATACTTATATTCACTTTTAATCTGATGCCTATTCTGAAACGTTTGGGTTTTAATAGTTACAACCAGTATTTCATGACAGATTTGGAGGCAGAGGGAATTTGGGCCTGAAGGAGGGATAGCATATGCATGCTGTGTGCTTTTCTTCTGGGAACCTCCTGACACTGGTTTGGGGGCTTTTTAGCATAATCAGGATGACACCAAGCCAGTTCTTATTTCAAACCAGCTGACTGTCTATTCAGTTTGTGCTGTCTGCCTTTCTTTAAACTGATTTCAGAAAAAAGCCACACAGTCCTCAGTACCTGTTTGCCATCTGGAAGAGGAGGCTCCCTCGTGGATAGGGGCAGATGTACTGAATGTTTGATGCAGCCTTCAGCAGCTGCTGCCTGTTACTGCAGGCTGGCTCTACCTGGCTCTGATCTCTGTTGCTCAGCCAGTCCCTGTGGGTCCCTGGCATGGGTGCCTGTATAAGGCTATCAAATGTGTGCTCTGAACTCTCTAATTAATAGTCACTAAAGTTTTCTTCTTTCCTCTGTTTCCTAAGAGCCACTTTCATTCAGACACATGGTGTAAGCGTTGTTGCTTGTCTTCTACTCTGCTCCTTCTTGTTAATACTAAATGGTAAAGTTCCTTTTAAATATAATATTCCTGCTTTGTTCATGCTAGTATATGTTGTAAAACCTAGGCATGGATTGTTTGATGTAATTCAAGGGAAGAAAATTTGCACACTCCAGAGTAAGGGAGAACTTGTTCTTTCCTTCTCTAGCTACGAAGAATGACCCGCAGTAGTTGATTCAAACTGGAAACCACTTGTTTGCTTGACACATCATGTGGAGACAGACTTGCATGTCCTGGTGTCTTGTGTAGTGTGGAGATGTGTACTGAGCACATGGTGTGTAGAGGAAGAGGACAGAGGTGTTGAGGAGGCCTCAGGGTTTCTTTATTTGGTTTGTTTTAATCCTCAGTAAAAATCCTACAACAGGCAGCTTGTCTTCTACTCTGCTCCTTGGTGACTTTTTTGTGTAAGTTGTTGGTGGAGGTGAGTTGGGTACTGCCATAGGGATAACACACAAGACAGAGGCAGGGAGTGATGTTTTGTACTCTGCTGATTTCTACTTCTGCCCCCAAGGGGTTTTTTGTGTCTATATTGTGCAGTTTGGTAAAAGGCTTGGGTGTTTTTGAGAGGGGTGGGAATGGTGGTTGCTTTGGATTTTTGTTTTTCATGGTGTAGGATTGCCAGGGCAGAAAAGGAGTATTTGGGGAACAAGCTGCTTTTGTTTTAGTCCTATTTCTAAGGTTGAGTTGCTTTTAACTTATTCTAATACTAGACCACAAAAGCCCACTAGATGAGGAGGAAAGTGGAAACAGTTCCTGTGTTACGGTGCTCAAGCCTGTTTTTGAAGATTTTAAATCTCTACACAGATTCTGAACTTTGTCTGTATTTGGCTTATAGCTTTCTTATAGTAGCTGTATAACTAATTTTATACTTTTAATATTAAAGTCTACTGCTCTGCCCATTTTCTCAGTGAATGATCTACTGGTTACTGACAATGCCTGAGCATCTGAAAAGTTGAGACACATTCCAAATGTTCTAGTTGTGAATAATAGTTTATCCTGCCTACGTACAGTGTTTTCAGGGAAGCTGCAGGGGAAGGATTTCCAATTGAACACATGCTTGCTTGTGTGGATATGAAAGGGCAGTGCAGGGGATATTCCTCACTGTAAAAATGACCCACAGTTTTCTCTGTAAACTTTCTTGTCTCATTTCAGTTGGGATCTTCACACTCACGTGCCTAATATTGGTTACTACAACGGCCAAACTTTTATTATCTTGCACTAGTAAAACAATACTGGTTATTAGAACCAATAAACAGCTTCTTCCTCCAGCCTCTCTTCAGGTTAAAGACAATGACCTTTTCATTCCTTACCACCAAGCTAAGATGGTAGTGAAAGTTACATTACAAACTAACAAACCAGCAAGTTGAGAAACATTGAATTGAAATACAGGTAAAGGAAATCAAGAAATTTTATGCTTTGCATGTAGGCTTATTACAAATGTTAGGGGTTTTGGTTGGAGTGTTTTTTTCCCCTAGCAAATGGACTATGAAAGAATAGACGTGCCAGACTTAAGCTGCTTCAAATACCTCTGTAGTACTGTCACAAAGCAGACAGTCTTGAGGATATGCAGTGAGAGTAAATGGATGATGTAGGTCATGCTGTACTGGAATGTTCCTGCTATGGTGGCATAATGTTTTATGGGTAGGCAGGAGACATCCAGTTAATGTCTTGAAGCTTTGGAGGTTGTATAGTGTCAGCAAGGTGACCTCATAAAAGTCTGTGTGTAAATAGCACCAAATAACTGTTTGCTTGTGGTTTAAAAAAGTCCTTTGGTTCCACGGTTTTGCAAAATCTGGGTCAATGCCCAGGTGTCCAAAGCTCTCATTTGCTGCTTTCCCTTTAGTTGTTACCATTTTGTCTTTCTATCCTTCAGGACCAGAGCTAATTGCACTTCTGAAAGAATTTAATCTCAATGTGTGTACTGCCACTATCTTGAGTAAAATGTGCTTTGGGATTTATATGTGCTGTCTGATTTTTATTTTTTTAAATAGATTTGTGCGTGATCACTCAGTAACTGTTTATTCAGGTACCACTCAGCAGAGTGTCCTGACAGAAATTGCTTTTCCCCTGGGAAAGTGAGATGAATGGTTGTTGATTCCTTTATTTAACAACAAATAAATTATTTAAGTTGGAATAGAGTAGGCACAGATGAAGAGGAAAGTGGGAAAAGTTCCTGTGTTATGGTGGTCAAGCCTATTTTTCAAGATTTTAAATCTCTGTCCAAATTCTGAACTTTGTCTGTATTTGGCTTTTAGCTTTTTTACAGAAACCATGCAACTTATTTTACACTTTTATCATTAAGACAGTTTACTTCTCTGCCCATTTGCTCAGAAAATAATCTACTGCTTACTGACTATGCCTGGGTATCCTGAAGGTCTGAGGTGTACTGATCTGCCAACTCACACCCAGAATTGCATACAAAGCAGTGACTTCTGTTTCAAAAAAAGCTTTGCCATGTAATAAACCCAAGAAAATCTAATACAAGATTTAGTTGCCAGTCAACCGGAGTTAAATCCTAATTTATGTGCCTGGATATTTAACAGTGGTGCAGTCTGGCAGAGGATAAATAATCTTACTGTCAGTTCATTCTTGATTATAGTGTCAGCAAATGTTCATGCTGTTCAAGATGTGTGGGCAAGACAGATGGAAGATGGTAATTACATGGACTCGTTGGGAAACCTGTAAGAAAAATGTTGCTTGAAAAATTCTTAGTTCCCAGAAAAACTGAGTTTTATAACTTAAAAATGAATGAAAAACAAAAAACAAATTTTCACAAGGTAGTTTATCTGCTGTGAAACATCTGTTAAAATCCCAGCTTGTACACAAAGGGTATGAGCAGGAAATCTGTCTCTTAGTTCTGCATGTTGTTGAAACAGAACACTTTCCCCTGCAATTTCAGGCTTTAGAAGGATATTTTATTCACGTCCCTGGCCACTGAAAGCAGCACATTTCTGAAAGTGTTCATTCTGGATTGTCTTTAACTGACTGCTGAAGGCCTACTTTGGTATTTCTTTCCTTCCCTTTCTTGTTTCTTGCACTCTTGGGGAAGAAAGAAAACTTCAGTTCTATGTGAAATATTTTCATTTGTTATTTCTTTAAATCTTGTTGCTTTGCTATCAGGCTCAAATTTAATTTCTTCTACTGCAGGTGTTTCTGCTCAAGCTTTAAATGAAGTATAGAAGTGCATATGGGAATAGCATTATATATGGAAATGTAAATCACCTCATCAAATCCACTGTTCACCATATGGTGAATTTCAGTCTGCTGTAATCACAGCCTGATATTCTTCACTTTAGTAGGTTAAAACTGTATGAGTCAGGACTGCAGTGAAGCAGGAAAACAGTGTGAAAAGGCACTGGGAATACCTGCGGCTCCACTGATAAAGTAAATGGCAGTTTTTATATCTGAAAGGTTGGACATTATCCAGGCATACAGTTATGCTGAGTCTTGGCCTGGAGAATACTCACAGAATCAGAGTGGTTTGGATTGGAACAGACCCTTAAAGGAATAACGAGATGATTGAATGCAACGCCAGCCAAAAACATGCACGAATGTAAAGGATACTTTTGGGTTGTCAGCAGCCAAAGGTTTTCAGCCTGATGCAGTAGGAAGCACTCTAAATAACCATTGATGTAGTGGGAGCCTTTTGAATAATTACAACTTTTTCAAATCTAGGTAGTTAGACATGATTGGAGAGGTGACTTCCAGTAAGCAAAATCAGATGAGAAATGCTAAAAGTTGGGTTCTTCTGTCATATGAAGGAGTATCTGTTTTTAGTAGTTTTTTCAGGGAGGGAGTTGCATTTCGTATCCACCAAGATTCAAAAGTTTATCCTTGGTGCAGAATTATTCCTGAGTTTTTTTATTCCCAATTGCTGCTGGGAAAAGAGGTGGCTGCAATGGCAGACTTGTCCTTAATGTGAGGGGACAGGAGGCTGGTGGAGAAGAACTCTTGTGGTCTGTCTTGGAGGAGAAGTTAAGAGAGGAAATTGCTTATGGTTTTCTCAAGGAATGATAAACTATTTCCAAATTCTTAAAACTCAGAAGTTTGTTGGGGTGACAGGTCACGTGCTATATGAAAAAAAACCACCACTCTGAGAAGGGCAGAGTTTGTGACTGGCTTTACTTTGAAAGGTAATTTCAGCAAAATGAGGTTTAATTTGTGGGAGTCCTTGTGTGATTGCCAGATTAGCTCGTAGCTTTATTCTTTTATAAAGAAGTTTAAAGACTTAGAGCAGAAAGCTTTAGTCTTTTGAGATGTATTCAGTTTTAAAGTACTGCTTTATTTTGCTCTGCAGATAAATCTTTCTGCTTGTGTGAAGACTCTGGAAACATTTTCAATGTTTTCATAATGGTATACACTTCTCTGTTCATGCTTTCTATGTAATGCTTAAAAGGAAAAGGTTTGCTAACATCTGGTCTGTCTAGAGGATGTTTGTATACAGCTCTCTATACTGCTTTGTGCTCAAAAATTTTGGATGTGCTTAAGAGTGTAGATATTATAAAATGCACTCAAAAAATCAAGGTTTTAATGCAACAGATTGAAAAGAGGAGTAGCATAACCCTTTTTGATTCAGTTTGGTAGCTTGTGCAGCTGCTCTGCCAAGAGAGGGCGAGGAAATTTGTGTGTGAGCCAAAGTTACAACTGCTTTCAAATGACCTTTACAGCATCAAGAACTGTTCGTGTGGGGGGAAACACAAATAGGAGCGACACTTAAAACAAGTCTCCCTGCCAAATGGTGAAATTCTGGAGGGGAAAAGGAGACACAAGAAAGGAAGAATGCTATGCAGAGGATCAGGAGCAAAAGGAGTTGAAAGCCAGGTACAGCAGTGGCTGCTGCGGAGCTGTAATCCCTCAGTGCTGTTTGTCTCTCTGAGAGCGTAGCTTTGACTGTAGTATGTGTGTAGTGTGTGTGCAGAGGCATTGCTGGCCATGTTTTAAATTAACTGGGACAAAAGAAAGGAACATGGCAAATGCTGCTTTAGTACTTTTCATTTCCCCTTACTCAGCAGTTGAGTTGAATGCTGTTTTTCGACTACTGCACTGCAGAACAGTGCCCGGCGTCTTTCTCAGATAATGCTGAGCTGAGCTGCTGTTGTGTTCTCAGAGTTTAGTCTGGTGGGGCAGGGGAATAAACTTGTGCTCTGATGTTCAGAAGCAGAGCACTGACACGGTACTGTGCTTGGGTGGGTCAAGGATCACTGTTTACTGTGGCTGACTTCTCCCTCCCTGCCTCCATGTCTACCATTAGTCCCAGTAAGCTGACATGTTATTTAAAAAGCTACCACTGTAAGATTTTTGAGAACAAACCAGAAGGAATCTGAGATAGTTAATATTTTTAAGATTACAGATGAAACTGCTTTGGGCATCAGGTAGCTTAAGTTGTGGTATTATTGTTAAACAAGTGTTGTGGTGAGAGCAGGCAAATGAGCACAAGAGGAATCACTTGCACAGTTTTGCAGGCTTTCAGCTGCAAAGAAATTGCAGTTATTTGACTATATTTGTAAGACAATTAATTTTTCACTGATTTCTATTGGCAATCCTGGAGCATCAGAAGCAGGAAACGTGTTTATATGCTTTGTGTGTTAATCTTTGTGATGCTGAGAGATAATATGGTAACTCTAAGCCTATTTATTGAAGTATGCTATTCGTGATGCCTGTCTGACTGGTATCCTGGACTGCATTCTATTTTTAAAATGAAAATTCCTACAATGTAAGGAGCTTAGGCATGAATGTTTCCTTTGGAACACGAGATAACTGGGGCTGGGGATGTCGTCATTTTATTAAGCTTATTTTCTGGATGTGGTTTGAGTTTGACTTGTATTTAAATTGGCAACCAGAACCTTAAAACAGAAAAAAAAAGCAAAATGTTTAAAAATTAATATGTGAATTATGAGCTCTATGAACTGATTTCATATTTAGAACTTTTTTTTAAAGAATAGTTTTTCTTTTGAAATCTAATGGCTCTGAAATATTAGATTGCTGTTGGAGAGTTGTGTTCTTGTGTTCTGGTTGGCTGGAATGCAGGAAAGCTATTTAGATTCCCCTTCCCAACTTGATCTTCATTCCTATAATCAAATGAGAAAGAACAATTTGTAATTTACTAATTCTTTCTATTATTGCACAACTGGCTGTGTCTGAACTCTTAAAAAGATGAGTATGCTTAGTCAATTTGTAAAGAAGACTTGCAACTACTTCTATTCAAGTTAAAACAAGAAATCAAGTTTAACTTCATTTTTTATGTGCTCTCTGTTACAAAACCCATTTCAACTTGAAGCCAAAGTAGTTTCAAGAGCCTTTCTATCATTGGGAGCTTTTTAGCTATGGAACAATGCCCATAATAGTTGTTCCTTGCTCTGTGATTGACTGACTTGAAGGAAGCTGGTATTTCTTAATGAAAAGCTTTGTACTTCAAAACTTGCTTTCTGTTTACTCTATCTGCAATACCTAAAATCCTTAACACACTCAAAGGTCTCTGTGCTACAGTTGTTTTCAGACTGTTGTAGGAAAGCAAAGGGAAGGAAACGAGGTGTTTTTGTAGAGCTTCTAGAATGTGTAAAATGACATTGCAAATTATGGGAGTGTAATTGCAGTTGGACAGAAATGGAGCTCCTATCAGGCAGAAAGAATACCCTTATTGTTAGTTCTTTTTACTCTCCTCCTTCTGTCCTCACTAGTTTAGGTAGGATTACATTGTAACCATAGTGCACTTAAATTCTAGTAGAAGCCCATATCCATAGGGATTAGACTAAAAAAGTATAAAGTGTTCTTGAGTGAGATACATTAGATGGGTTCTTGTTTGTTTTCACGTGCCTTACTTTTTTTTCCCTTCAGTTCCTGTACAGTGAATACAATGAGTTTTTCTCCCTCTTTACTTAACCTTACCCACACTTCTTTTATCTCTAAGGTAAGTCTACTTCCAGTGAGGTGCTTGTATTTATAACAGGGTGGCTCAGAATTTGCCCTCACTGTTTCTTGTTTGTCCCTAAGATACAGAGGAACAGCTGCTTGGCACAGGTGTTGAGCAATTTTCACTTCTTGTGGAGATGGTCTTTTTGAAGGAACATATTAAAAGAAGTATTTTCAACAGATTGACTTCTCAAACCCTAAACCCCCTTCCGTGACCCACTTTGTGTATCCCAGGTGTTGCTGTTTAATGTATGTGCTGCTATGAAATGGAGTGCAATCAAAAAAAGTTTCCTTTTTGGTGAACTGTGTACTAAGAAGCAAAGTTGAAGGCAGAGGAAATTTATGTGAAAGGTGCTGTAAGAAGCTGACCTGTAGGTGGGGGATCTTGTTCAATGAGCAGTTTGGTTATATACATGTGTGAATGCAGTGTCTTTACAGACTAGCAAGAAAACAGAGTAACTTAAATCTTTAAACAGAACTGAAGCTATTGGGATTGATTTATAATATATATACCAGCCTTCCTGCCTAGGACTTCAGTTGGAATTATTCTGAACCATATCATTTCAAATATGAAGTTAAAGACTGAGGTGGGTGTGTGGCTTTTTAAAGCAGTACAGCTTGCCTTCAAGTCATGGGGCTATACAAGGCTTACTGGGAAAACCTGAGGATTAGACGAGATAGGAGTGTATTTCACCTTTGCGTTTCCATGTTGTTAGATTTTCAAATACTAAAGTCATTTTGTCATCCACTGTGATACTTTTGCCTTTGATCCCACTTCATTCTGAAATCCTTTTTCTCTAAAAGAGATGAAATGTGCTTCCTGATGTCATGTGACTTCACATATATAAGATTTCATCAGAGAACTGGAACTGAAGGTGAAATGTAGCTGACAAACTTTCACTAGAGGAGATGCAGAAAGAATAGCTGTCTAGATAGGCTCTAAAAATCATGTGAACTTTAAGCCACTCAAGAGCTTAATTTAGTGGAAGACTGGCTGGAGAGGCTTAATATAGATAGCTCAGATATCATGTGGAAACTCTAATATAGACATGTATTGATATAAGAGACCTTGAGCTTATTTTTATTTGTTCTTGGTCGGTAGTTTGTTTGCTTTCCTCCTTTCATCCCACTCTTTATTCTCAGGAAATGCAGTGAATTGGCAGCTGTTACTGCACAACTACATCAAACTGTACCAGGAGAGTGAAAGAAAATCAAACTTTCAATGTTGACACTTTTTCTGATTTAATCAGCTTTCAGCTGAGTCTTCAGTAAACTTCTTTGGTACTGCTCCTGATAACTTTGACTGGGAAGGTGACACAAGTAGTGTCTCTGGTTAGGATACCCTTCTGCTTGCTGAGAAGCATTGGTGCCTTTTGAACGTGGCTTTTCCTTTTCTTCCCATAGGGAAAGTTCTTGAAGTGGTGAGAGAGACAACAGATGGGGTAGGCTGGGTGTCTCAGAGTTCAGAGGAAAGCAGAGAAGTTAATTTAGATGCGTCACCTTCTCAGTGCCCTCCTTCCAAAGTAAAACAAAACAAACTTGAGTTTAATTGTTTATCATGAAATGGCAAAGTCTGTAATCAGACAAATTCTTTGCTTGTCTCTGCCTCTTAAAGAAAGATGCAAATTCTCTGGGGTTTCTATTTTTTTTTTTCCTTATAAGTTTACCTTAGAACTAGTTTGCTTGTATGTTTCCCAGTACTGTAGCTTCAAATTATAGCCATTGCATCAACAACACATTAATTTTTAACTCTGTTCAGGAAACTTGTTTGCCTGGTCATTAGCAAAACATCAGTAGGAAAGTCAATTGTAACTGATGTGACTTGCCCTCTGATGAAAATGTCATGGGAAAAACAAATGGACAAGTGAATTCCCTGTATGTTTACAGTAGCCATGGAAAGTTGTGCTTTGCTAAAATCTCCATCAAGTTTAGGGAAAAAAAAACACCCATCCACACTCTAAATCTTTACTTTAAAAGAACTATGTTTTCAAGTATCACTTCAAGTCTTAGCAGAAATATATTTGGGATAAAATCATACTGTTGGTCTGGAAGCAGCTGGGAATTTTAACTGTCAAGAAAAAATGCTTCTGAAGCATGTGTTCAAAGTCTGGAGTGGGTACTGTTGATACCACTCTCAGACTTCTTAAAATTACAGTCCTTAATGCAATCACCATTTAGGACATGTAATTGGACTTATGGATCTATAACTTCAGAGCCAGAGAATGCAGTTTGGGAAGTAACATTATGAGTGTTGTCTTCCATGTGAACAATCAAAATACCTCAACATCCTTGTAAAATCAGAGATGGAGTAAGTAGGACACTTTCACGTTCAAAAACTTTTAACATTGACTGTGATTGTTCCACTACTTAAATTCTCAGTGAACAAAGATAACTTTGATGAGCTGTATAGAATAGGGTTGAGAATACGAGTCAGACCAAAGCTTTTAGTGCTTGGTTGCAAGGTTTTTGCTGTAATGACACAAGAACTCTGTTGTTCATCCTGTTTAAGTAAGTCACAGTGCTCTTCTCTGCTAGCACTGAGTGGTGGAAGCTCCAGAAGTTTGTCTATACAGGGAGGGCAGTCTTGTGTATGAAGTTTCTAAGTCTTGCTTGCTTTTTCTGTCTTTCTGAGAGATGGCAAGTTCCTTTTGCATTAAAAAATTGCAAATACAGATGCTGTGCGTCAAAATTACTTGTTTCTTACGATGAACAAACAACTGGGTATTTTTGGTGTTAAAACACTGTTTCATTAAGTGCCATCAGAATTATTCACCCATCTTAAGGCTTGATGAAAACATGCCTTGCTTTAATTCTGTAGCCCAGGACTTTGGGTGGTAAATGATCTCATGTGCATTTTTCTGTAGCGATCATAGCATGCAATGAAGCAACTGAACCCACAGCACAGGTACCCATGCAAAACCACACAACTTTCTCAGATTGCCTGTAAAGTATCTATCACCTAGGGAAAAACATGTGTTCTGTCTGTGAGGGGCACGGATGGGCAGGCAGTAAAGGCTTCCCTAACTCAGCAAACCATTCTTTAGTCTGCCTTTTCAGGCTCTCGTGCCATCAGACTGAGCTGTTGGGCTGTTACTAGGTTTGCAGAAATGTTTTCCGCTGATAATGTACATGTCTTGTAGTTAAGAAGCTATATTTAGCAGTCTGGTTAGCCTCCTAGAGTCACTGAGGGACAGAGCTCTCCCTGGCTGAGAATTGTAAGAGGGAGCTGCCAATGGTTTGGAATGGGAGCGGAGAAAACAGTACCCTTGATGCCCAACCGTGTTTGTCTGTTTTTGCCTATGTTGTTTATTTCCTGGTTACTTGCAAATAAAAGGCACATTTGTTGGGTTTTTTAGTTCGTGCCTGCCTAGAAATAATATCTGTGTTTTTTGAGGGGGAAATCAGTACAAGCATGGGTGGAAGCTTCCATTATCACTGTGATGATGTTCAAGGTCTGCCAGGATCTCAACAGGCACTTTTTACTGGGAAGTGCTGCTCTGCACTCTGCCTTAGTGCAAAGGCTAAGAGACATTTTGGATGAAGTGGGAGTTAGTTACACTAACTTATGCCTTGCATTTGCTTACATGCCAGTCTTTGTGCAGTAACCAGGGAAAGCTGATGCAGACAACAGTGCCACTGAAAAAGGAAATTGTGGGACCTTCAATTTGACCATAATACTCAGCTGCAAGCAGCTTTTTAATATTTAAAATTTTATATAAAACTCCTGTGAGCTTAAATTTTATCCATTTTGTTCACAGAACTATTATGCAAAAAAACTTCTGAGGTAGAAAAATAGCAGCAAGCAAAAGAGGGTAACCAGCTTACTTGCTTATGAATTGGAGCAGGGAAGCTGCTGTTTTTGCAGGTGTCAGGATAGCTAGTGAGACTTCCCTAAGTACATTACTGTGCTTCTTGTCTTCCTCCCTTCCAGCTTTTTCTTATTTTTAATGTATATTTTGTTCTAGTGCTAAAATCAGAGGTCATCCCCAGTCTTTCAGTCTCCACGTGCATGTCTGAATGAATGTGTTTTTCTTCACTTTCATGTTTATCTTTGCAAATAAAATCTGTGGGTGGAGAGTTTAAAATGGGGTTCAGAGCTGTTTCAGACTTCTCTAAATGACAGACCTGGGAATGCTGCCACACAGCAGACACGTTTCAGTGATGTGTGTTTCACTCTGGCACTCCAAAGATAAAGTAAGGTGGGCTGTGTCAGTTGGTACGCTCCATGCAACAGAGGGTTTGCAGGCATGCTGGAGTGAAAGATCATCCTTCTTTCTTATTACTATTTAGTGTTAGGTTTTAAATGTTCCACCATACTATCTCTTGATATTTGTCTGATATGGGAAAACTTTTTTTTCTTTTTCTCATTTGAAAATCACTTCCAAAGTGTTTGTCTGACTTTCCTCTGAGCAGTCAGGATTGGTTCGTGCTGAATGTCATCTTTTTTGATGGTAGGTGTTGGTCCTGCTAACAGTCTTGTGGTGGACAATTTTTGTGCTACCTATGTGGCTTTGTGGATTTACTGGGGGCTTTATCCAGTGGTGCAACTTTGTCTAGATAGGATGTTTGTAGAAAAACTTTGCATATGACACCAGTTTCGTTGAATCAAATACTTTCTGCCAGCTGTCACGTAGAACATGTGATGTACTCTGGGTAATTTGCAAACCTGATTAGATTAAGTTCAGTTTTATTTTCACAGCTGTTTGTAATTTGTCTGAAGAGCACAGGCTATAATGCTGTGCTGGTGGCTGTTGTGGTTCCCCTTGTCTTGCAGCAAGGGGAGTTGGTGATGGATATAAACTGTACTATGGTAGCTAACCATTAAGTATTTGGGTTTAAAGATGTGATGGCAAATGTCTCTCTGCTGAGCCTGATGGTTGTGCTGAGGAACATAAAAATGATGAGGTCAGTGTCCTCTTTAGTTGCCTTTAACTTTGCACTGTGAACGTCTTGGAAGCACTGTGCAGCTGTACTACCTGCAGCCGTGTTTGGGCAAGGGTAGAGCATGCTCAAATTGCCTTCCTGCCTTCATCTCTAGGAATATATTCTACCACTGTGCACTGACACACATCCTACATTATTTTTAACCTGATTTGTAAATAAATAAATAAGTAAATTCAAAGAACGGAGCAGAACAGATTCATATATATCTTCGGTGACATAGTTGTGATGCATGACTGCAAACTCAAGCTTCTTATTGAATGAGAATAAACTTGTGCAAGGGCAAAGAGGAAAAATCTGTCTGAATTTAGAAACCTGCAGCCAAACATGGTACCAGTTAGTCACTTATGCACTGTAGTAGCAAGAAAATAGTAGTCTGTGTTCTAACTGTGCGTTTGAGGTTTGTGTGGTTTTTTTAATTGCACTATAAATTGGTATCTGTGTATAGGGCCCTATGAAAATGTAATGAACAGCTTTGTTCTTCAGCACATTCAGGTCTGAACACAATGCAAAGAATGAAGAAGAATGGAAATCTACAAAACAGTATTACTCAAAAGTTTGACACAGAAAACTTACAAAGAAATCCCCACAGGGTGTACTGCCAGTTGTTAAGCAATCTGTTGTCTGTGGCTGGACTTCTTTTACTTTTGTTTTTCCCACCTCACCGTAGATTTAGCATGAATTATTGGAAATAAGCAGGAGTTGTAAAAAACCCTTCTGATCCATTTCAGCCTGGCTGTATGAGCACTCAGTGGGAGGCTGTATAGGTGTATTCTGTGGTGTTTCCATGCAGGTTTGTGGTCTCTTTGAGCAGAACTGGTCTCTTACCTGTCCTGTCCGGCATACACTGCAATGGATCTTAGCCCAGAAAGTCATGTATCCAAGTCAAGTTGCTGACCTTTTCCCTACACTTATTAATAACTTTGGTGTTTCTCCTGCGGCCAGTGTAGGTAGAGCGAGGCCAAGGAAGAGAGCGTTTCAGCACTGTCTCATCCTGCTGGGAAGGTGTCAGCCTTACTCAAATTGCACAGAGACACTTTGGGCTGTGGGCAGGGGCTGTGCTGACAGCTGGTGTGGGTGTTGGTGCCTGTGGAGTCCAGACTGAACAGCGGCTTTGGAGCAAGGACATGAGTGATGGAACTGCAAACCTACCGTGAAAATCTGTGGATCTGTTAAAAGAGCTGCAGGAAGGTTCTGGTGCAGCTTGTCACTACCAAGACATTCACCCCAGAGGGACTGTGCAAGGTTTACTGCTGCTTAAAAGCTGGCTGCCTTTTTAAACTGCAGGACAGTGGCTTATTTTGGCCTTGACCTGTCAATTGCTGGTGTTGATGGTGATGGAAGCCTACAAGGGAATTATTGCTAGGCTTGAGTCATGGGAAGCTTATCCGTGCTTCCTGTTTTGGCCATGGAGATTCCAACCTAGTGATTAATATCAGTATGGCATTCTGAGGATGAATTTTAATTTATTTAATAATATAAATGAAATATGCATTCTCTTTTTTTCTTCCTTTTCTGTTTGCATGGTGGGGGATAGGTGTGTGAAAACTGAGCCTTGGGGCCTTACAGATACATAAAAGTGCACAAAAGAGAGATGGATTATTGTAAAGAGGCAGTTTCCAAGTGGTAGCAGAATATTTTACAGAGGAGAACAGAAAATGGTTCTTAGTAGAAATTGAGGGTTGTGTCTGCTGAACCCTGCACTTGGTACAGGTGAATAAACAGTGTACTTCTGAAAACCAAGTCTGGATCCAGAATAACAAGGGAGATAAAGCCTGTCTAGTGTAGCCACATCTCTACTGCACTAGGAGCAGCTACAATATTTAATTCCCTTCATTGTGGTAGGGGAAATACTGCAATTTTCACTTCAGAATACAGTCTTATCTTTTGCTTGAACTGCTACATGAACTGTTTGGACTGCTATGTTCTTCTGACCAAAAGGATGACCAAGAATTTGCTAAACAAAGCAAAAATTGTTATTTGTATGAGGCAAGTGATGGCCTGGAGATCTTTGCTGTTATTGGACATGCTTTTTAATGTTATTTCAGCATTTCTTGCTGACAATTCTATTTGACCCCAAACCTTCAGGCAGATACACTATAGTATTTCACCTTGCTTATGTTTAAAGCATGACTAAATTTAAATCCAAAGCTTTTCTACATGAACCATAAAAGAAGTTAATTAGGTTAACTTTGTCTCAGGTAAGTCAGTGCCTACACAGAATATACAAGTTTTTCTTCTAAAATTTCTCGCTTTTAATGATGTGATGTGCTTCCCTTTCTATGCAAGTTCATTTTTTCCTGTCTGCTGCACTAAGTTGCACCGAAGTGCACTCCAGACCTTCTTCAGTATTAAGGGGAATTTCATATCCTCTCTTGCAGTAAAAAATATGATAAAGCTTTGAGGTCTGCTGAAGGAAACGTATTGGACAGAGAACTGAAAATTAGTGAAAGCTTAAATAATCAAATTGAGAGCGTGCTGTCTCAAAGCAGATTTTAATGTTACTGGCTTCAGTTGTCAAATCTTGGCTCCTTTTTAACTTCTTTAGCTCAAATAAGTTTGTCAAATGAGCAATCTCTACAAGGGATTTACAGAGTTCTTTGCAGGAAATTCTGTTCTTATATTCAGGATTGTACTTGTAGGCCTTGCTTTTCATTTTACCTGTTGATCTTGAAATCTGAACCTTCTGCCTAGAGAGAAGCTTCTTCATGCACGAGCCAAAAGTGTGAAAGGCTTTAAAAATAGACTTTACTTTGGCTTTAGTAGTATTTCCCTGTGCTGCCAACATTTATCATCTTCAAATGTAACCTTGGGTGCTTAAAGTCCAGAAGATGTTCTGGTTTTAAATCTGACTAAAACATTATTGTTATTTTTTAGGAAGAAGCTGCATTGGGAATGATAACTTTGCTTGTGCTAAAGTATGTATGAGTCAAGGAAAATTCTAATTGTGGTTCTGAGGCTGATGGGACTGTTGCTCTGCCGAGTTAGGTCATGAAAAAACATTTTGAAGGAAGACATTTCTAAGCATCATAATATACTTGTTTTGAGAGAGGCTTTCTTTTAAACTCGAGGTGGGGAACATTAGTGATATTTTAATATTTTTCAGTTGAATAAAGCAGTGCTTCAAATGCTCTGTTTCCCAGCATCATAAACCTACCCATTGTTCTGTGTACTTCTATTTAGTGTCTGTAATATTTTACTGAATTAGTTCAGTTCCTCTTACTGCCCAAGGAAGCAGTGCTTTTGATACTATAGTGAGAAATTTCACATTCAGGGAAATTCCAGTCTATCATTTAAGAGTACACAAAGAATAAAATATATGGCATGTAGGAATAAGGCTTGCCAAAGAATGGCTTTCCTCATGAAAGCTGGCTGGGTTTCTTGCCTGAGGCTGTTGGTATACTCGGAATTCTTTCTGACTGGGTGCTAAGATATGAATAAGTCATAAGGCACGCTGATAAGGGGGGAACTGAATTTACTGATGGTGAGCAGGTCATCTTATTTAGTCCACTTACCTTCGCTTTTGGTCCCATCAGTAGAGATTTCCCATCGAGCAGGAGCCGTCAGGGGGCAGTTTGGTCAGGTGCTTTCTTGCTGCCTGTGCAGTGACTCTGGTGACTGAGGTTCAGTGTCCACTGCTGTCTGTTGTGTGTTTTGGAGAATATGTACGTGCACACAGGAATTTTTCTAAGGACAGCTTCAGAAAGCACTGTGTTTAATGGTTATTGCAAGTGTTTTCCAAAGTCAGTTTCCAGTTGTTTGGAACCATGTATCCATCTGCATTCAGTGAATCCAAATTTTGATTTTTGTGGTCCTTTGGGGAAAGCCACAGTGCTGGATTTCAGCTTCATTCTGTATCAAAGTAAGATAGTGTGGTCTGCAAATGAGGCCAAAACTGAGCATGTGTTGCATTTAATTTGCATTTTTATCCCCTAGCTTTTGCTCTGGTGTAGTTCTCCCTTGTAAGGAGATGGGGTGGTTTGTTGTGTTTCGTTTGGGGTTGGTGGCTTTTTATGTGTGTGTAAAGCCTGTCACAGCTTTGCTCTTGCCATGTCCATGTTAATGCCCCTGGAACTCTAAAAAAACTCTATTCTAAAAATCTTTGCTTGTATGACTTTGACTTTAATGGCACTCAGCCATGGATAATTGGCTCAGTTTCCTAAAATTCCACAGCCTGTTGTTAAGATAAACATTTCTAGGTTCCCAAGAACACAGACACATGTATATGGTAATATACTGGTTATACAGAGCAACCTTTGAACAGCAAATTCCTATTTTCCTATTTTATTTTTTACATTTACACACAAACTTCAGAAGCAGCAAAATGACTTGACAGGATAGTTGTGCCAGTTTTTGAACTCCATTGTAGTGTTTTGAGAAGGGCCGTGAAGTGTCCTTCTTTTGCTGTAGCCATAGCCCCTGGGGGAGCAGAAGGGAAGCAGTCCCTCATTGGAATGGTGTGTTGAGATGCACTCTCATTAGTCAGCGGCACATGGCCCAGTGGCTGGGAAGTCCATGTGACCAAGGCTTTGGGATAAGGCCCAGGACTGCTGGTTATTAAGGAATTTTTAGCCTTGTTATGTCACTCCTCAACACTGGTACCTAAAGTGACTTGTGAGGCTTGGGTATCCACAAGTATTGGAGGTCTGGCTTTCTCTTGGCTGAGAAGGGCTGTCATCTGCATTCCCCCCAGCCCAAAGCTTTACAGAGGGGCTACAATTACAGAGCTTGTGACAGAGCTGGGTTCAGTTCACTCATGTCCCCTCAAACGTAGCAGTATGTGGTGGAAAGCATTGCTCCCATACATACCTAATCAAAGACGACAAAAGCAAATGGATACGAGGCCCAGGTCTATTAAGAGCCGGTTAAGAAATTGTGGGATAGGTTTTGAGGAACTCTGTGCATGTTTAGGGTTGTAAGGAAACCTTGAAGAGGGATGGAGGTTCTCACTGGATCATGCCAGTTGCTTGAGCACGTGGGAAGGCTTGCTGCCAGGGAGTGAGGGCCAGGGATGCTGCTGAGCCAAAGCAGATCATCTTAGCATCTCACTCAGAGCAGGAATTGGTGGTGTGACTGCCCTTGGAGGTAAGTTTCCCAATAGTTGTCTTAAAATTGCCTCTAGCAGCAGAAGGGTACTTGAATTGCTTAGTTTCTGGGATAAAATAATGGGATGTTGGTAGTCAACAGACTGGGTTTTGATTTGATTGTTGAGGTTTTTTAAAATCAACTTTTTCTATAATTATTCAGCTTAGTCCAAAGCAATAAACTCAGCCTGAAAATAAGTGGATCAGGACATAGGAGGTATAGTGTGTGGGTTTTGATTTTTTTTCTTTTTTTTAAGTGTCGTTTGTTTTGGTTTGGGAATTCTTTTAGGACAGTTTGCAAGGAATTTTGTTCCTCTCCTGCTCTCGCTGACTGTGCAATAAGAAATAGTAAAGAAAAACAACAGTCTTAGTTGTGTTATATGATATTTTGTGTAAATATTTTCAGAAGGACAGCTATTAAAATTTGAAATAATGACCCTTTTCCAATCCTGTGAAGCAGCATTTTTTAAAATTTAAATTATACCAAGTTTATGTGGACTCTTAAAGGTCATTGTGGAGGGAAAGAAAGTAGAAATTCCTCCTGTAATAGAGGAAGAAAAATAGTAATGCAAAACAAGATTAAAATCCCCCCCAGGTTTAAAACCATGATAAATATTTGGTTTGAGCCCGTCTGCTCTTTGTTTAGAGTTACTTGACTAAAACTCTTGGCCCTAACTTGCTGGCAATTAGGTCAATTGTATTTTTGATGAAACAGTAGTAGTGGTGGTGGGAAACCAAAATACTAGCATGGTCTTTTGGTGGTTTTCACTGCTTTCCCTTTCTCTTTAGTGTGGCTCTGAGGAAGAAGGTATGGCTTGGCTTGCTAATCAGGGTTTTAGCTTGGAATTGTAACACATTTTAATTTGAATATCTTTACTTATTGAATGGTGTCTCAGACCCAGCCACTGTTCAGTGGGTTCTTGGGTGCTTTTGTTTTGTTTTCCTCTTTACTAGTACCTCGTTCATGTGTGTGTAGTGCATTTGTGACTTTATTCTGCTTCTGATCAAGTGCTCCTGCTGGTCCTTCCTGAGGGTAGGGAGCAAGGTCAGGACTCGAGAGTGGAGACAGTGGTGTTACTGCCTCTGCTCACTCCGGAGAAATTGTGGTCATCCCACAGCTCTTCCCAGCTAGTGGAAAAGCTGTACCCAAAACTCTCTTTTGAAAGTCTTTGAGGTTTATGGAGAATAAAGAAGTGGAGAGTTTCATGCTCTTGTGGTGTATAAATAAAGAGAACTTTTCAGATTTCTGTCACCACTATTATTTGTGGACTTGGTTTGCTGCTGGTGTAATAGTTTCCCCCACACCCGAACTCTTTGACAAGTCTTTGATACCTGCCCTTTTTGGTTAGTATTATGAGGAGATATGCTGTAGATATGGTGTTAATGTACCAAAGCTGATATTCATGTGTTCTGACTCGCATATTGGCTGTGTATGAGGCAGGAGTCCATATGTCCTTAACGCAACAGCAACCTAAACACAAATTATTTGGTGGTTTGTGTTTTGTTTCGTTTCACTTTCTAAAGCTGTTATTTTCCTTGTCTTCAGCAAGTATTGGTCCATGCCCTTTGGACCCATTGATCTACCTGACATTGATCTACCTCAGAGAGCACCTTGCACGTGCATGGGTGTGCAAAGAAAGCACATGTCTGAGGTGCTTATACTTGGCACTGCCATACCTCTGAGCTTTGCTTTGTTTCCAGGACAATTCCTTCTTTGCCTGCACATGCAGTTCTCATACACTCTGTACCGGTGGTAGTGGTGGTGGAACAGTCTTCCCTTCCCAAGACAGGTATGCAGCCTGCCTAGCTAAGGTCTCCCAGCCAGTGTCATGGTGTGCTGCAGGAAAGGCAACACACCAATTATTTTTAACTGTTTTCAGTTTTATTTGTTCACTCAGAGCAGGGGTGAGCGGGGAGGGCACGTTTTTTGGCCTATATTTAATAAAAGGAGAGGGAGCTGTAAAAAGCTCCCAGTGTAATGTGAGCCTTACACGAGGAAGAACTATTTATAGACCCCTGCAGTATTTGCCTGAAGGAACTTCAGAGTAGAGAGGGGCAGTGTTGCATAAAGCTGGCCGAGAGCACACTTGTGCCCTCTCAGCTGCGAAGGTCAAACCCAGGGCTTGTCTTGCTTCCACTCTCCCTTGGCCCGAGGAGAGAAGACATTGATGGGCTCCTTCTGAAGGCCAGATCCTTGTGGTGAGAAACTTTGGTTTGTGGACTACAGTGGGGTGGTTTTCTTTCTCTTCCCCCCCCCCCCCCCCTCTTCCTGTAAGAGGCTTATTATTTGTGGTGTTTTGACTTCACTATTTTTTGAGAAAACATGACTGTCTTGATTGATGACTTAATGGCCAAACAAGGTCACAGCAGCAGCAACTTTGGGGACCTTGAGAGTAAGACTTTATGCTGTACATAGTTACATTACGGCTTAAGCAGCTTTTTGGCTGTCGCTGGTGCTGTTCTGGCTTTTGTTCTCAAGTGGTGACTTTAAATGACATTACCATGCCACTGGCAGCTAACCAGGTATTGATCTGGTTTTGGATGCCTTTATCAACTTAATATTTGTTGGCTATGAGGCTTTATGAAAAGTGATCTTGAAAACATTCTTTAATGATTTCATAGGCAGAAGAGCCCCTCTTTAGGGAGGCATATGCTTGAGAAGATCCTTCATAGCATGTGACATAAACACTGGGTGTTGATAATTTTCTGAAAGATTGCTTTTGGCTAGGCCAAAGAATTCCTAACCCCACTACGAAGGAGAAGAAAAACAAAAAAACCAGAATACAGTCTAAATCTAATATATGGCTAGGAAGTCTCAGCAGAATGTTTGTAAAAGGACCTTTGCTTTAAAATTTTGGATAAGGACATAGTCTGTAGTTGTCCAAGATGCTTGTGCCTTTAATTTTCCCTTTAAAAATATTGGATCTCTTCTAACATGAAAAATGCAGTACTTGTGTTTATGGTTTTGAAGGCAAATAAACTGCTTTTCACATTCTGTCACTCATCTATGACACTTTGACTCTTTTTGTCCCTTGAGTTAGAGGCTTAAGTAAGCAGTCAGCATTCTGCATGTTTAAAAGGCAGCTGCTGAGTGGAAGCTGAAGCCCTGTGGTTTTAAAAGGGTGTATTATACAGTGTGAGATTAAAACAACTCACTAAATTATTTGGGATCAAATTCAGCCTTTATCTAAAAGTTAAACAATGTTTGTTTCTATATGTGTGTATGTAAAAGCCAGACCTATTGCAAATGGTTGTTTCTTTATGGTCTGAAACAGTGTGTTTAAATGGAAGAAGCCACTTTGATTGGCTTTTGAACCCACCCACTTCAGGGTGAAGAAATGGTTTTTAAATTTAAAGAAAGGGCAAACTTTTGTAGATGCAAGATATGAATTACTAAAGACATAAATAAGTTAAATGCTTGAAGCAAGTCTTACGTAGTTGCTTTGGTCAATTATTTTCCCAAATAACAAGGGTAGGCCAGCATGTTTATCTGTTTCACAGATTAGACAGACATATAAACCAGCTTTGATCTGCTCCAGAGTCTACATGGGACATTTTGCATCTGAAGAAAAGCTTGAGGGTTCTTTTTAAACAACTTAGTAAAACTTAGCAGACTGAGTAAAACAGAGGTGCTTAGTTGATTTACGAAGTGTTCTTCCTGTTTTGTACATAATTTTTGTTGGATCTCTTGGAGGTACATAAAAGGGAAGAATTTTCACATGCTCTGAGGTGTTTAACCCTCAATACTTAGTAAATGAGAATATAGGATCAGACTTTGTAGCTCCAGGCAGAGGTGAAGAGTAGAAAGCTTTCTCAGTCCCTTGATACCCTGTGGTTCTGTCTAAATTAGCAATTACTTTGGTCAGGAGGGATGGGTGAGGAGATCTAAACACTGAAGCTTCTTAAATCTTTTTTACTGATGTGGGTGGGTTACTTTAGATTAGATTTAGCTTGTCACCTTGGGCTCAATGTCCCCCTTTACCTGTGCAAGTTTGAAGCTTCTTGAAGGAGCAAATTTAATAGGTCGACACCAGATGACCTTGCAGTGATGTAGCCCATGAGGTTACTTGAAGTTTCACGTCCCTGTTAGACAGCAGGTAACATCTGAAGTGCTTCTTGGACCAGTTTTCAGATTCTCTTACTCAAAAGGGAATTGATTCATGAGCACCAGAGTTGTTCTGAAAAAACAGCTAGCTCACTGTAAATGGTTCTGCTTCTGTTCTAAACCAACAGCATAATTAAATTATGTATGAGAGCATGCATAGCAAAAGGATGACCTGGAAGGTTTTAGTCAGAAGCCCTGGAAAGAGATTTTTCCCCTCTGCTAAGGAAGTGTTTCTTTAAATTGGCAGATGTTTGCAGAGTCCAGGTTGCCATTTTAGGCTTTTGAACAGAAGTATTTGGATCACAAAATCTGAGCTGATAAGTAAAAATGGTTCAAAGCTTAATAATCACCATAGGGTGCAGCTTGTGGCTCTTGTGTAGCACATGAGTTGTAGGAGTTCCAGCTGTTTTGTGACTACAGTAAATGTCTGTTGCTGTAGTCTAAGATGGTGATAAGAATAATGTTGCAAGGTTACAGATAATGTATTTGTTGGCATTGCTGGCCTCTGGGTAGGCACATGGCTGAATAGCTCTGTATCTCCTCCTTTTGGTGGAGCAAGAAGGATTTCTTGAAGTCATTTATATATTTAGATTTAGAGTGTTTAATGTGTTCAATGCTAAATGCAAAAAAACTTAATCTCAAATGGCTGTGAAAGAGCAAATGATTTCTTTTATTTGCTTGCCTATGAAATTTGTGGGGTATGAAACTCAACCCTCAACCTGCCAAACACACTGCAAAGAAAAAGAATGAACTTTTTTTACTGTCCAGAACCCAGAATTTTTGTTTTAAACCTCAACCCCCTCCTATCTTGGCTGATGTGAATGTGTCTGTTAGCTCTGAACTTTTGCCTTTTGTAATCTGGGCTGGCCCAGGTGTACACTGCAGTCGGTACCAATGTACCTCTTGATCAAGTCTTAGTTACACTGCAGTCATAGTCCAATTTGTCATGCAGATGTACTATTACATTATAGTTCTGTTGGCTTTATATAGGATTTAAGGTCTTTGCATAGTAATCACACAAATACTCTATTTTAAGCATTTACTGCATTAGACCAGAATCTGGGCATTCTTCAGAGGAGGTGTGCAGGAGCAAGTCTTTGTGCTTATGTGATTGCTCTTACAAACTACAGGGTTGGAATGAGTGCTTTTAACAAACAACTGACAAATAAGGGGTTTTTTTCAGAGTACAATGACCTTCCCTAAAAAGATTTAGATGATAAACTTAAGGGAATTGTGCTTTTTCAGCAAACAGTTTTACACTGAAGAATTAAGTTCAAACATTGCTAATTAAATACTTTTTTAGTCTCAGGTCTGTTTATTGACCCCAAACTGTCATTGTATTTAGAGAGGCAGAAATGGTGCAATACAGCCACTGAGGCAAAAGCTGAACTATGTCATATTATGTAGGAGAGAAGAGTTATTTAAATCCTGTAGGCAGGCTGCTGTTGGCATATGCAGTAGAGAGAATGAAATGCACTGGTTTTTGAGCAAGAGAAGTCATAATCTGACTTGCAGACTGTACTGTTGTTTGAATGTCAGAGTAAGTACAAAACTGCAATTACAATTTATGTCCTCATTTGGATATCAGAAGGACTGTGTATATGCAGGTGAGACTGACTAAAGAATAATGTTGATATTGTATATTTCGTGGGTACTGTAGCCACAATGTCTCTTTCTCTTCATGGCTGTTTTGGCAATTTGGCAAATACTGCTCAGCTGCAGTTTCTTTTTATTTTCTGCAGTAGGAAGACTTAGGTGGAAGTTTAAAGGAAAAGTGTGTTCCAGTGGGCTAGGTGGTCATATTTGCCTTGCAAGTGAGGCTGTGCAAACCGTGCCTCTGCAGGTTTGGTAAGAGTCTGAAGAACATTTTTCCCCTCTGTGTGTGGAAGTTGAGGATATTAAATAAGTCTGAAAGGTAGCAGACACGTGCATTTGTGTTGGCTTTTTTTCCTGTGTGGTACAAGGTTTTAAGTTCAAGGCAAATTCTCCTCCTTAATCTAGAGCTTGACTTTCTCATGCAGTAGACCAGGCAGACTGACTTGTGGGAGTTTTTGGGGGATTGTTTTTTGTTGCTTCTTTGTGTTTTCAAGCTCTATTTGTTTATAGTTTCCATAAGTAGCACCAGTGGAACAGGTTGTGTGAAGGAAGAGCACTGATGACTTGCTTCTGAATTATCTCAATTTACTGTTTCTTAGCAGTTTCCAAGGCAGAAGCTGTTGGAGGGCAGTTTATAGGAGAGAAGAGAACAGGTTCCATAGAACCTCAGTGGAGTGAATGTTAAAATGGGTGAAGACAGAGGGGAAACTCGTTCAGAGCAAACTTCTAACCCAAACTGGAATATTATGTTCTGGCCAAAAGTGGTTTTGCTAAGGGCCGTGTGGGACATAAAGGCCATGAATGAGTAAAGGTGATCAGGTATGTCAGGTGTGGAATGTCATTTGTTCGGAAAAGTTACAAGGTCTTAGATTCCCAAAACTCACTTGAAGACTTTACACACAGCTCACACTATTTATCACTGTTTTTTCATTCAGTAGTGCTGTTAGATTGCTGCCTTCCTGAAGTTGCTGAGGCAGCACGTGGAGAGGAGGGAAGAGGAGGACAAGAAAAGCTGAAGAGTGCTGTTAGTGCTCTCAGTTACTTAATCCCAGACATGCCCTTGTTCATAACAACAGATTTATCTAACAGTTTCCCAAAACAAACGTAATTCACAGATGTGTGGTAGCAGCTTGGACAAAACAGCCCTTTTAATCAGTCTGTGCGTTTCCAGTACTTTTCCTTGTTTATAGCTTAAGTTGTTTCTATCTTCAATGTGGAGAGGAAAATGAAGATTTCCATTTTGATTTCAACTCCACTGGAGCAACTAATTTCTAATATCTGTAATCTCCCTCCTGTTATTTCTAAAGAGCCACTTGAAAGGGGACCATTTTAAAAGTAATCAGTACAAGTAACCCTATTGTTCTTTTCAGTGTGTACTGTGATAGTGCAGGAATAATGGGTGCCCTGCAGGGGAACCAACACTTTGTTAAAGCACTCGAGTGAAACTTTTCTCTTCCTGCAGCTGCCACAGTACTACCATTTGTATGAGAGTGTGCATCATAAATTTATTGTTTGCTTTAGTATGTTCTTACAGCTGTGCCTACAGCTTTCATAATGTTCCTGCTATGATCATTACAATATACAGTTTTTTAGTCTCTGAGTGTATGAACTACTTCCAGGTTGAATGATCCCATGCAGAAACACAAATGCATGCAATAGAGAAAAGCTTAATGAAATGCCATTTTTTGTATGAGGGTTTTTTTTTCCCCCAAAAGTTAATACTGCCCATCTGTTTTCCAGTTACAGTGATCTGATTTTGGTGTGAACATATCCTTGTTGAGACCCTCTGAAAAGGGGAGGGAATTCTGCTTTTTTTTCCTTATGCCTGTGCTGAAAGGGAAAAGTAGTTTGAGCAAAGATGATGCTGGTGCAGTATTACAGCTTTGTTGCAAGATTTCTCTGAAGCTTACTCCCAGAAGGTCTGGAACACCTGATCTGTGTCTTGACAGCTCAGAGAGACTGATGCTTGAGTCTTGCAATGAGCTTCTAGAAATACTGTCATACCTTGGGGAAGCAATAATGTTGCTACAAATGCCAGAAAATAAGGTGCCAAAATACTGAGTGTAACAGCAAAACAAGGTTGTCTGGACATATTCCTAGAGATTAAAGAGAACCTTTTTCATGGGATTCTCAAGAAAACTGTTGTACATCTGGTTCTCGGTGTAGCACTGAACACAGCATTTCCTGTTGCTGCACTTGCATATGCACCATCTGCTTGCAAACCTGTGCAATTTGCAGTTGTGTCCTATTGCTGGCTGTCTTTCTGCTTTTCACACGCAGTCTGGGTGTTCCTGTCTGGCTTGTTCTTCAGCTGCTGCTTTATGCCTCGTAGCTACTGTGTATATAAAGTCTTTCCCAAGTCTGTTTTTTTTGTAATCTCATGATTAAATTTCCTTTTCCTAGCTGTAATGAGCATTTGCATCTTTCCTTGCACTGTTGACAACCAAAAGCAGTACCATACCACCAGTTTTTGCAGTGCCTTTAGCCCCTTACACTAAAGGTTCAGTGAAATTTTTGGGGAAATGTGTGCCTTTCTTCATTCCTTCTCTGGCCAGTTTAATCTTGTTGGGAGAATCAGTTTTTCCCTGTTGGAAGCACTGGGGAGCAGCAATAAGTGATCATCCCCTTAACCCAGTGCACCTTGAGCTCTGTTTCCTATGTACTCTGTAAAGGGAGCAAAAGTGCCAGCCTGGCAGTGAGGGACCAGCTGTTCAGGGTGGCACAGTGGAGAGGAAAGGCTAGTAGGATTATAGTAAAAGCTGCTAATAATTTTTTTTTATTGTTTACTATCAGTCAGTTTCAAAATACAATGTTAATAAAATACCAGTAAATCAGCCAGTGATGTGCAGTCTGTCTGCATGATCTGGCTCATACAGCATGCTGGGTTCCATAGAGCTTTCTTTGGACTGACAAGTGAGAGAGAGTTGGTGAATGAGCCAAGTGAACGGGCTGTGATTCCTGCAAGTTGGAATAGGCAAAAATATGGATATGTAATCAGCCATTGGTAAATAATACAGTAGAAAGAACAGCACTTCCCTACTTGCCAGGACTGTGCAAGGGGCAGAGATAGGTAGCTGCTCTGTGAAGAGTGTTGGGGCTCTAGTATTTGCTGCATTTGTCAGGTTATACTGACGTTTAAGGCAAAGAAAATGATCTCTTCAAATTTATGCTGTTTGGAATGGCTTGAACTGAACATTTGTTTCTTTTGTGTTTCACAGACTTCTTGAAGCCAACCCTAGCAAAGAGCCGGAGTTCCGCCTGTGCCAGCCAGACCCAGTCTCCAGCGCTGGTCCCCCTGATGGCACGTTGTCCAACCCTGTGAAACCTGCCAAGCTGGACGCCACAGCTTTGCACGACTGCACTTTGGCCGGCACGGTGCCTCCCTCGGAGCTGTCGAATCATGCAGTCCTAGCCCGCGACACAGGCATTCATGAAGAGCACTATGTAAGCGAAGGGGTGGAAGATGATGTGCCAGACTGCAGAGAGTACAGAGATGCCTGCACCATTACTGGTAAGCAGTCAAATCTTCGGTTTGGGAAGCACGTGGAGGTGTGCAGTTAAGCTTCTGTTCTTAAGCTCTTGGGGGGGGGGTTATCTGGTTCATGGACGATGCTGCCGCTGTTCTGCATGTTTTTTCTTGTTTAAGAAGTGATTTCACAAGCACCTGAATTTTCAATGAAAGCCCTTTGTGAGTTTTAATAAGCTAGACCAATGACAGCTGTGAATCTAGGCTACTGTATTTATGTACTTGGAAAGTAGAACCATTTTAATTTATTTTGGAAAATAAAGTCAGGGATGAGGGGAAGGAAACACTGCAGCTTAAAGTTTAGGGAATGCTTGTCCTAATGTTCAGCGTAATTTTGATATTTATCTTGATAAGAGAATTGCTTCATGCTTTGACTGTATGTATTTTTGCTTTTCAAAGCTATTTCATTTTTGTCACATGAGTTCTAGAACAATAAAAGTTAAGGAATATGGAACAGCTTCTTCTGCATGCTTTTATGAAAGGGTAAATACTTTCTTCTTATAGATGCATTTAAATAAATTTAATATGTGTTGAAGTGTGGTATTTTAAATAGAAGTAGATTCTTAGTGATGTGGTCAGCTGACCCAATTTTTTTGTGTTTGAATAATCATTGTAACTGAGTTTAGTCATGGTTATGGCTCTGAAATGACAGGCAGTTTCCATTTCAAATGCATGGTTTGTTGTCTGAGCTGTGAGGCTTCTTTTAGTTTAAAGTGACCTTGTCAGTTCCAAGTCCTTTGGGGAACGTATAAGGAGTCAACTGAATTTTTGGAAGGGAGAAATGAGATGTCTGCGAAAAAGAGAAATAATACTGGAGCCATTTTAATTGGCTGTCAGATACATTTACCCAGAGTTACTTTCAGCCCTTTCTAGAATTGTCTGTTGGTCAGAGAATTAGGTAATGGTGACCATCAATAGATGCTTTAGTGGCATGCCTTACCTTAGCTCAGCCCAGCTGCTGTGTAGTTACTAAGGGTTTTTCCTCTGAAAAAAAAGAAAATAGAAGGGCAGAGGTGCTCTCAAGTCCATCCTAATTCCCTTGAGAAGATAAGCAGCAGGATTAACACTGGAGTCACTTTGAGTCAGGTATGCTTCTACTTAAAATAACTGTTTTGTTTAAAGAAATTTACTCGCCATCCTTCCTCTCCTGTTTTCATGGATTTAGAGCTCTTTAACTGGTTAGTTCATAACTGGGTCAGCCTTTGGACTGCTTGTTGGGTGAACTGGAAACTACATATCACAGAGATGCATTCCTGGTAGCATAACTCTCTTTTCCAGGCCCCTTGTAAAAGGATCTTGCAGGTTGTTCTCTTGGCTGTGTCCTGTCTCGGTTCCTCCCCACCCCACACTCCCCTGTTAACAGGAATTTAACTTTGTTTTTGTTTCTGGCTACAAGCCAGGACAGCCAACTTCTTTCATGAATCAAGATGCCTTGAAAGTCAGGGCAAACTCTTACTTTTTAAACTTTTCAAACCCTTTTTATTAAATGGAGATCAGTGCATGTTCTTGCTACTTCACATTCCTTCCAGCCTGATGTAGTTTCTGAATCTTTCTTCCAGCTTAGTTGTCAGCCAAGTGTTGTTTACAGATGGATCGTAGAATGCTTTTTAAAATGGATTTGCTGTTCTGCAATGCCAAATTTGTACTGTTTGTGACCTGCAGACAACATGATAAGACTTGCAGTAGAAATAGTAATGTTTCGTTGATTGGTTGGTTTTTGTGTTTTGTTGGGGTTTTTTAATGGATTTTTCTGAGTTTCAGCTTTTTCCTGTGCTCTTTCAAGTGTCAGAGGGCATAGGCTGGGAGGAATTGGTCTCACACTCCCTCTGTAAAATCCCTTTTAGTATTATGTGCAGGTGTGCAGCATATTCCCTCAAAACAAGCAGAAAGATAAATATTTGAAGAGGAATAAGGATTGTCAGAGGCTTTGATATGAAGACTTTGTTTAGTTCTGGCTGACAGGTCAGCAGTATCTACACTTTTAAACTGTTTGGTGGGAAAGAAATTGCTCATATCAAGTCTCCATATACCATAATTTTTCTTTTGATGCCAAGTCTTGAGTAATTCTAGAGTTCAAATTCAGCAATCTGTTAATTTTTTTTTTAGTCTAAGACTAACACCTACAGCCTATTGTAAAAGTTACCTGCAAAAATTCTTGCAAATAAAGGCTTGAGCACAGTTAAGAAAAAAGGGGAAAAAAAAATCAGTGTGATGTGGTGATGCTTCCTGAAATGTAACCAGCTAATGGTAATTAGTTGGAGTTGTCTGTAATATAACTAATACTAAATTATATCGTGTGCACGTTTTGCTATTCAGCTTTTCAAGAAGACCATTGATGCTCTAAGAATTTTTAATTCTTGCTGCTTCATTTGTTGTTGTTTTTGTTTCCTGTTGTGTTTGCTGGCAGTAGAGAGGCACTTTGGCATTCTCTCTCAGAAGCACAGTCCTTCCTGCCTGGGACCCAGGAGCAAATGTAATGTAGCTGAGAGCATTGCACATTCTCATTGTGCTAAGCATGTTTTCCTGGATACAGGATTGGCTTAAACATTTCTTGTCCCCAAACCACCTCAGAACTCTGCTCATGCAGATTTTTGTGGGAGTGTAACTGGAGGTATTTTAGACAACTGGTCTGGATAGAATCCTTGCTCTGCTGCTGTGTCAGAGGGCAGAGGAGGGTTCCTTTTTAGCTAGGTCACACCTCTGCTCTGTCCTACTGTGTGACCTAAAAGCAGTTGTGTTGGCATAACCGAGGGAATGAGTGCTTTAGGGATGGGCCTGGGTGACAAAAAAATGTGTGGTGAAAAGTTTCTTTAAGCCATTGACTGAGTGGGGAACAGCACCCTAGGAGACTTCTTTCCCACTGAATTTGACAGTAAAGCCATCCAAAGCTCATAGTTGCTGTAACTGGAGTGTTATGCAAGTAAATGCTTTTGAATCCATACTAAATTAAGCATAGCAGGGCAAATGAAATAGGACAATCGATTAATTAAAAAAAATTATTTGTGACTATTTTAAGAGTTGCAACTGGAGCACATATTTTCCTAATACTATGAAACCTGAAAATGGACTCAGTAGCTGCTGTAGCTTTTTTGTTCATTTTGGATTTTGTTAGCAAGATTTAAGAGAACAAGTCAATGCAATCTGACTTAGAGCTTCGACTGCTGTAGATTGTGGAGCTCCTGTCAGTAAATGGGCAGAGGGAGACTCAGGTCCCCAGGTTGGTGGGCGGTGGGGGCAGCACTGCGTGGAAGTGGAACGCTGCTGCTACATGTGGGAGGCACCTATTGTGTCCTAGTTTTCTTTTTTCCTTTTTAACTTTTCTTTTTCTTGCTGCTCCCGTTCGTCTGAGAGAGTGAAGATAGGAATACGGATGTAGCACCATCTAGTGTTCCTTTTGCTAGAAGGGGAATGGAAATGCTTTTAAAGGTGTCTCTTTGTAACTGCAGCACAGACCTGGATACTTTCAGTGAGATATTGATAGAAACAGCAACGGGGGTTGGGGGCTTTCTCCTCTCTCTAACCCCACACCCCCTGTCCCATTTTTTTGTAGAGCAAGAAGGGCTGTCATCTTGACATGAAAAAGCAGAATATCAGTGGGTTGCTCAGTAGTCCCAATTTTGTGTATTATAAAAACCTCTCAGTCTGATTGCCCGTCTTTCTTATCTGTCAACTGCTGTGAGACAAATCCTATCCTTCTGAAAATGGAGAGTACAGTGGGGATGGAAGTCTGAAATATCACTGGAGCATAGATTTACTCTTGTGATAGCTGTCTGACTGCCAGAATGTTCTTATGAGGTTTTTTGTTTGGGTTTCTTTTCTTTATTTCTCTTAAAACATGCGTAACACAGCATCATTAGCTATCTTCAGTAAGTTAACTTTCAGTCTGCTTTTGCGTGTCTGAATATTCACTATTTACAATGATTTTGCCGTGATGCACTTTGCAATTCAAGAGCTAACTGTTTAGTATGCAGGGTAGGTTTCCTTCATCCTTCTCTGAAAAGGGAGAGAATGAATGGACTGTGATTTAAATTGCCTAGCTCCTTCATTAGTTTGCATAATTCATTTATTCATGGTACTAATTACTCCTACCAAATGCATGTAGGAGTGTGTTTTCTGCCTGTTGTGTTCAGGGCAATTTCCTGCCACCTCTTGGGGTTTTGGGAAATTCTTTGTGTTAATAAACTGTTCTATGTCTTATTTTGTTTGCAAATTAACACAAGTTGAATTTTGTTTTTAAATTTCTAAATATAAAGTTACATCACTGGCCATGAAATCTCTTTTTCAGCAGGGAGGTATCTCTGAGAAGAGCTGGTATTGTTTGTCCTTCCTTGCAGGTTGTGTAACTTCTACATTACTGCAGTGGAGGGTAGATATAATATCCAGAGAAACCAACTTTCTCTTGCTGTCAAGCCTCACTCACACAACCTCCCAGCAATGTTTGGGTGCAGGAAGTTTCCTCTGGGTTTTCATCCCGTCTCTATTCTTATTCAGGCTTTAAATATGATCTCATATGGAACAAAGATTCCATTCTCTTCTACCAAACTACCACTCATCATGGCAACATCAGCCAATTTTGATAACTTACTGATCCTATAGGTAAGTGGTGTCGTTCTGACCATTGTTTTTAAAAGGCATGCCTAGGGCCCACAGAATTTCCATTCCACTCTGTGTGTGTGTGTGTCCCCTAGGGTGCATGTTTTTGTTTTGAAAGGCTGATTTCTGTTGCTTCTGTTCCAAGTGTGACAGGGCGTGATTACCTCAGGATTAACTCCATAGGCACTTAGGAATTACAGGTTGTTACTAAAATGCTTTACTCTTGTTGTGCAGCAGATGAGGCAAATGCCATACCTGTGGCTGTCCTGTTTTGGGTGTGTGAGATACCACCAGCAATTGTGTGCTTGCTGTCCTGAGGCTGCTGAACAGGGTGCTCTTGTTGGTTTTGATACCTGTTCCAGACTCAGTGGTTGACTTCTAAGCATTAAATGGTTACAAAAGTAATGACAAAATACTAACAGTTTTGAATTGCTTCCCTTTATTTGAACCTGAGCTCTGTTGGGATTACCTTTCTCTTTTAGTGGTTGTTCCCTACACAGCGTAAACTTGCCTTACCGCTTTCTTCTTTTTCAGTTCCTGGTTTGAGGTGGGACTTTCATGTTTGTCTCCATTTTGTCAATATGAGAGAAGATGTGTAAGATAGTGCTTGGGGGAGTTGTCACTCAAAGAGCATTAGAAATGCTCTGCTAGGTTGGACCAGCTGGCTCAGGACTGTTTCTGACCCTGGAAGGGGCTCATGCTGGATGTGGAGATCACATACTCAGCCACCCTCAGTAGCCTACTCAGCATAAGCACTCCCATCATGCAGAACTAGGTAGTGTTGGAACCTGTCCCTGACTATCTTCCCTGGACCTGATGATTGTTTCACCATGGAAGTTCACAGTTTTTACTGCCTGTGTGCAGTGGCACCAGTCTTGGACTGGTTTCAGTATTTTGGTGAATATCAGTCCTTCTTTCTCCTTATGAATTCTTCTGCATTATTTTGAAAACCTCCACAGTATTTACTTCCCTGCCTACTCCTCTTCCAGCTTTCTTAGTTTCTCCTTTAAATAATAGTATGAGAATTGGGCTCTTACCTCAGTCCATTTGCTTTGTTATTGCCAACACTGGTCTCACCCTGTAAGCTTGATCTGGTTTTGGTCTCTTCTTCCTGTTTTATGCCACTTCCTATAAATAGCTATTGTTAAATTTTGAGCACTCATCCTTTCTCTAAAGGATGCAAAAAGTGCTAGTCCTATTAATATGAGGTAGTTCCCTTGGCGTGACTGGAGCTATTCTATGATTCTGACTGTAGTTCTGTCTAGTGTACTCTGATAGAACGATCTTATTTTCTGTGCCTGCTGCATCATTGCCTCTGTTTTGAATTTTATGTCTGGCTTTTGGTGCGTTCTCAGTCAACTTCATGCATATTCTTTCCCCTTACCTTCCATCCTCTCCCCCACCATCCCCTTCAGTTATGTTCCAGCTCTTACCCTTTTCCAATAATTTGTTTCCTGATTCCTATCCTAGGACAGATTGTTGTGCTACCTCTTAATCTCCATCTCAGGCATATGTTTTAATTCTATCAAGGTTTATCTTTTTGTTCTTTGGTGACATTTGGCTGGTTGGTTTTCCCCCCAAGTTCTCCTGCTAGTGCTGTGCTCTTTTTCTATCCCTCTTATTAATGCTCCTTTTCCTAGTATGATACGTGGTTTTTAGTGTAAACTGTCAATTCTGGAGTCACTGTGAAAGCAACTGTGGGAATTACTGAAGTGCAGTGTGACATATTTTAGATATTTTTTCCTGGATTTCCTTGTTTTGGGAAACATTGTCATTCTCAATTGCATATTTTATTCAAGGTAGGGATTAAGGGGAGCAGTAAGTGTTAAACAGAGTTCTAAGTTGGTTCTTTGGGGAAGGAACTGAAGGCAGGTGCCTAATGGGGTTTTTTGATATTTTTGTTTGTTTGTTTGTTTGTTTTTGTTTTGTGTTTTTGTTTTGCGTATTTTGTTTTCCTGTTGCCATGCACTGAGTAGTACGGGAAGACAAAAAAGCTACATTGGTGCATTTAAATATGTGAAAATAATTTTATTCTGTAGTTTAGCTCTGCAACGTGGTAAGTTCATCTTTACATTTCTCCCTCAATGTACATGCATGTGTCCATCATGAAGCAACGCATTTTTCATTTAAGTGTCTGTAAAGCACAAGCTATGTACGATTTCATTTTTACATTTCGCTTGTGATCCTGTGACAACTCTGTTGACAACCATTGTTTAGCAGCTGGCACATTTTGTAGCTGGGCTGAAAAACAAGCAAAAGCAGGACAGTTGCTTTTCAGGGTTTTCCGTACTCTGTGATTTATCAATGGGTTTTTGAGACATTCACAGTCTGTCTTGGCAGCTGGAAGATCCTAGTGGTTAATGAATGTGTTTATTCTTACTGCTGCTGAACAGTGCATTGCCAGCATGCATTTGGGACATGAATAGCTTTTGTTCTTGCTCTAAAAGAATAACCATGGTGGTGAAGTTTTAATGTTTTTCTTTTCATTTTAATGTATAAATTGGGAGTACGAGTGCATTTATTTACAGGCAGAAACATTTCCATACTGTTCATTTAAAGCTAAGTTCATTTAAATTTATGACATAAAATACAGTAGGGACCTAATAGCTTAATGGACCCTCATCATCAAGATCTGTCTCAGCTTTTACACCCAGCAGGAATGTGTGTGTAGGATGGAATCAAAGCAGGACGACTTGAACCTGGTAAACAATGACATTCCTCACACTGGAACTGCACTTTCCAGTGGTTTCATCTTTGACATTCCCAGCATTATCCAAGTCTTTAACTGGCATGTTTGGCTAAGCCAAAAGAGGTTGTCATGGAGTCTTATTTTCCCATGGAAGGCTGGATTTTGTGCAGTGTTTTGAATGTTCAGAGGCAGAAGAACCACTCTAAACAACTTTGTTTAAAGGTGTGGCGGGACTTGCAGTTCCAAAAAAATCATGTCATGCCAGTCATTATAGATGCTGCCACAGCTGTCTGGGGAGTCAGAGTTTAAGGGATGAGACAGCTTTCTTGTTGGAGAGTGTTTCTTCCAGCAATTTGGCTTTGCAGCCAGCAGTGAGATGCATAAGGGTCCTAAGTCTGTCTTTCCCTTTGGGCAAGTTAGTGAGTTGGCAACACGTTTTTAGTAGAAGTAATTTTCTTTACCCTAGAAACTAATCACTCACTTTACATTGAAACACACATAGTCCTGAGTTCAGCAGTAGTGTTTGTAAGACTTCAGTATAGTTATCCACATTCTGAGCATCCAAGAACTGAGACTGAATAGGAATGTGGTGAGTTCTATACAGACATATGTACAGAGTAATTATTAAATGAGACTCAAGAAATATTTTTAATCCTGGACCTAAGTTAATACTTAATGACTGTGTCTATGTGAGCCTATAGAGCTCAAATAATGCATGACTACAGGCCATGTTTTTCTCTTTAGTAAATGAGCAGCCTAATTGGGGGGTTGAAGTTTTTTCCCTGTGCTTTTAATTTTTATGTGGATCTGTTCATGATGGTAATGACTAGTTCATTCCATCATTATCTAAATGGATAGAAAGCATGGAGAAAATGAGGCTATTTGGCTGCTTCAAGCAGGAAATATCTGCTGGAAAAACATTTCAAGACCTCCTTTCTTGCTTCTATCCCTGAAATATGGTTAGTCTTTAGGTTTGTGTGTCTGCTGACAAAGGAGAATCCTGATGTAGTCATGGCCTTTTGGCTGCTTGTTGAGCTAGATTAGGTGGCTAATCTCAGCGTCCCAAATACGCAACATCAGCAGGCAGGATGCACTAGTAGTTAGCGTGGAACAGCCTTACTTACTCAATTTCTTGTGTTCCATGTGGCTGGACTTCAGCCTCTGGGCTGTAGCTTTTCTGCAGAGAACCTTCCTTTTTACCTCAACTAGCAGGGAGCCAGCACTGGAATTGATCCTTTGCAGGTATTGTGTGCTTTTTGTTTTATGGAATTGTTATTTTTTCATTGGCCATTCTCAAAGATTTAAAACAGAGGAACTTAAAAATCACTTCTAGAGAGCTGAGAGTCAAGGGTGAGTGTGATGTGTATGGGATATAGGGAAATGGGACAGGACTGAAAACCAGGGAGAGGAGTAGCTGGTTCCACGAAGTAGAGTTCTTCGTTCTTCCTGCTCTCTCCAGAGAGTTTCCTTGTTTCTCTTATCTGTTTTTGTTACTGTGCTCTTACCTACTTCTCTTTCCTCAGCTGCCTGTGGCAAGTTAGGATGTTTTAGTCCTGTAAAGGATATTGAGACCGCCCCTTTCTGGCAGTGGGCTGGGCACCAGCTGCGGGAGGTTGATGCAGTGCAGTCTTCTGGAAGCTGGTCAGGGTGGGTGGATGATACAACCCGATGACCAGAGCTTGTGTTTTGGAGGTTGCCAAGCAGCCCAGCACTTCTCCGGGGTCACACACAGAGTGGAGCTGTTCTGCTGCACACACCCGTTCTGCACAGCGATTGTTTCCCTTTGCTCAGGGGATGCACTTCAGGGTAGCAAGGCTGCTTTGTGCTTGCTCCTTGCGAGGTGTTGACTTCCATCAGAATCACAACTGTTCTGGGAATGACACTGTCTCTGGGTGGCTTTCCTGTCATGACTTGTGCATTCAGGGATGTCCCTTGAGCGCAGCCCTGGTTGGTGGCAGGGCTGGGTTTCCGAGCAGTTGTTCTGTTCCATCCACGGCAATGGGCTGACAGCGAGAGCCCGGCTGAGCAGGTGTCCTGGGGGGTCTGGGGGCTCGGGCAATAAGGCAGTTCTTGCACCAGGTGGCACTGTGAGCTGCCGGCAGGTCCTGGGCGGGTCTGGAAGTGCTTTACCTTGGGAAGGGAGCACACCAGGAAAGCCATAAGGATCGGGGAGGTTTGGACCGCAATTCAGACATGCACAAACCACGTATTTTACGTTCCTTCAATGACTGTACTGATAAGCTGTTTTTGTTGTGCTTTTAAAAGCTCTTGCAGATACCAGGCCTTGAGATTTGAGTTTGACTTCTCTGCGCAGCAGTTTTGTGTATGTTTTGGAGTTTTCTTTGTTTGTCAACCACCACCCACCCCACATCTTTGTCCCTTCTCTTTGCTTGAGGTTCATTCTCTGAATTTATTGCTACTTCTTACGTGAAGTTGTTGCTGAAATGGAAAAGGTGCTCCTTCTTTATAGGTCCAGCTAGGTTTTCCTTTCCTCCAGTAAGGTACATCTCTTCAGTCATAGCTGTAAACTGATGAAACCCAAATGCCTGGTAGGGAATAGAGTTTGATGGATGAGTTGCTCTAGGTGACCATGTTGTTTGAAAGGGGATCTTTAAACCTATCTCTCTCTGGCTCATGTTGAACTTCGTTTGAGTTGAACTTAGTCCGACAGGCTGAATTGCTTGTTCATGACATGCTGACATAGTTCCACCCATCCAAGTAACATTGACAGCTACGTATGTATTTGATGCTGTATGGGAAGTGACCTAATGTTCTGCATGGCTGTGTGAGTGCAAGATGATGATGACAGGGGGTGACAGCACCCTACACAGTGCCTTATGATGGCTGTGATGTTCTGTGCACAGAGGGAGAGTGGCAGTCCTTGAGGAGCTGTTATGCTTCCATACAGTCAGCTGTTTTATACCTCTCACTCCATTTTCTGTTTGATCAGCTCCTGCTCCCTTGACAGCAGAGGAAGGATGTAAGTGTGCATCTGAAAATAATTCAAGTGTACTCTTATCCTCACATGCACATGGTTGTCCTAATAATTATGTTCCTTTTCTGCACATGAAAAAAAAAAAAAAGGTGAGGTGGGGAGGTAGGAAGTAAAAACCAGCCTCCCACCCTTGCCTCAGTCTTCACAATGAAAGGTTAATTTATGATGTTGAGTACATTTTGTATGGATAGAGGTGTGGCTAGAAGAAAGGGAATTGATTAAATGTCCAAGGTAGCCAGATCAGCAAGTATGATAGAAATTGCTCTAAGAAAATATAAGCAAGCTGAAATAACCAGTGAAACTTCAGTGGTTGTCTTAAGTTGGGAGGGAGTTGGTGGAAAGGTTTAAGATGTCCAGAAAAGGAGAAATACACTAGCTAATAAAATGCCAATGTATGAAAAGATATGGAAGAAGCTGACATAGTTCCACAATCCATTAGTAACTACCCAAGGGATACTGAAGTAGGAAGAAAATATGCAGAAGATATGCTCAACTGGAGTGTTCTGCCTGCTTTGCATCTTTATGGAAAGAGAAGATCAGAAACTGAAACAACAAATTCATTGGGACAAATGTCTTGGAAAGAATTTGCTTTAATCTTTTTTAGAACACATAACATGGGAAGAAATATGGCTGAAAATTCCTGCAAAGCAGATGGAGCACATTGTGACGAACAGGGCATAGAGAAGTACATTTTTACAGCAAAATAAGTGAGGGTGGGGTGTTTGTGCACTTAAGCTAAAAAGATAGCAAAGCAGAGGAACATCCTACTTGCAAAAATAATATGAAAAAGAGTTAAATTTTATTTTTTAAATATGTAATTATTTCTATGAAGGACTGAAAGCTGTAGAGTTCTGGAGTGTGCAAGTATGTTATTTTCTACCTTTTCTTTCAAAAGCAGAACCTGGAATGACCTATGCTTTAGGAAGAATCATGAGTTCATGATTCATTTAGCTATTTAAGTTAGTAGTGATTTGCTTACAGAAGTTTGTTTGATGAGGATATCCAGAAAACTGCAAGTTGAAAATTGCTTAGATTACAAAACTCAAAGTCTGTAATAGCAGCTCCACGGGATATGGTTCAGCTGTATTTTTTTGTATCATTTTGTATTAATGATAAAATAATTGTTTTAAATGTATGGTGTTATATTTAATTCAATAAAATGAAGGTACCATTGAGGTCAAAAGTAAGTGCTTGTATGTCCATTGGACATCAGTGAACTTAATGATAAATCACAATCACAAATGATATCTTAAGTGCTCTTAGTAGAAAAGTTATTTAACTTAGTTGTTTAACTTTGCAGTTTTAATCAGAAATAATAATAAAAACTCCATGGGTTGTGTCTACAGAAGACAGTCAGGGTCTTTTATAAAATGTAACTGGTGTTTGAGGATGGGGAATGGTGTTAGACTGCATACCATTTCATAGCAAGTGCCTGCATCTCACAAAAGGGAGGGGAGAAAAAGGGAAGGGGAAGTCTGTGTAGTTGTAGCACTGAGAATATTGCTGTGATTTAAATGGTGAACTAATGTTTAGTCATGAACAAATGTAATTACTGTGTCTTGTTTTTCTAAATAGGCAATTACATCAGGGCCTGCTCTGTTTCCTGCTGGTGTACATATCTTGAGATTGAAGTAGAAGTTAATGGCAATAGCATCATAAAAAGTTGTCTTTTCAATTAGTCATTCATATAGTTTTCAGTTATTAGACCTTTTGAATTGCTCAGAAACATTCAGGATTTATTATATGGTAGGCTACAAAAATTGTCTTGGTTGAATTGTATTCCACAGTAATTCTTATTTCTTTACTCCCTGGCCTTCAAGTTCTGGTGGATTCCTTTTCCACAATAAAACTGTATGGGTTTTTTTTTGTGTGTGTGCATGAGAAGTGTGTGAGAGTTGTTTTTTTTTCCTCCTCACATTGTATTGGTAACTTTTTTTGCATTCCATGTTTTGTTACTTTTTGTGATACAACAAGCCACTTTATTTCTCTGTACAATATTATTTACCCAGAACTTTCTCTTTTCATGTATGAAGTCACACTGTTCCTTTTGAAATCCTAATAAAAAGGAGAAAGACACTAAAGGTTTGAATTTTTCAAAATTTTCCTTTCCTTGTTCCCAAGAAGACCCTCTCAGGCTGTGCAAATTCCTGCATTTTTGTCAAGAGAAGAACTAACATTTCAGCCAAAAAAAAAAAATCAACTTCATATTCTTGAAATTGAGAGCAAATAGGTAATCCAAAGATAGATATATAAAAAAATCTTTGTCTACACATGTACACAGAAATGTCTTTGAATGTTTAGTGAGTGTCAACATGCATTTTTTAGAAGAACAGCTGGCTTTTCTGAACTCAGATGGCTGCAGGCACTAAGATGATGCTGTCATCAATTAAAAGGGTAGCCAGGGGAAAAGAAAGGCTTGTAGTTACAGGCTCTCATCTTTGGAAGCATGGGGAACAGATCTTTTCTCTCTAAGTCACTAGTCCATTCTGAGAGGGTTGTAAGGATCCCTTAAAATGGTGTGTGCAGGCTGATGGCAGCATTGCACAGACCTCCATGGAAACAGCATTGCTGCAGGCATGGGCGCCTAATCCTACTGACCTGTGCAATGAGGGTTGGAGGACACTTCTGTATGTACAGCAGTTAGCAGGACAGCCTGGATGAAAGCACAGGGTAACACCTCCTGATAGTAATAGCAGGCTCCTGGAAGTACAAGGTAAGATGCAGCTTTCCCAAGTGGACTAAAGTTCTAATCTACAGGATTTTGTAGAGTATTTAAGGAGGAGACTGACAGTATGAATTCATCTTTGTATCCTCTGCCCTGTTGTCTGATAGAATACTAATGTTCCTGCAGTCTTTAGTGCTTGAGATGCTTTTGACAATGTAATTTCTGAATTAGAAAGATTAAAAACCAGAGATAATTTATTGTCCATAGAAGAGTATATGTTACTTCCCCATTCCCCTCTCCCTCCTCTCCTTTGACAGAGGTGAGCTCCACTGGGTTACGGTGGAATTGCAGGTCTACATCAGTCCAGCAAGAATAAGTTTGTCTTAAAAATCTTGATGCCTTTGTCAGGAAGCAGCAAGAGCAGGGCTGCTGACAGGATGGGAAAGGCCAGGATCCTTTTTGGCAGAGCCCAGTCCCTTTGTTCCCGAGCAGGACAGAGGTGCTGGCAGTAGCAGTTGACATTGGCTTTTTAGTGGTCAGTCACCAGGCAAATGCCATGGCTCTGTAGCAATGCAGGAAGCCCAGGCAATGAGTCAGTGTCAGCAGGGAACAGAGCCTGCCTGCCTATAGTGCTGCACAGGGCAGCACTGGGGCTTGGGTTTAAATGGGGCTTCTGGCAGAGGGTGTTGGGAAGGGACCCTGGTGAGCCTGGTCGTGGCACTGAACGCCTGTGGGGCACTCAGGGACTTGACAGTCTTTCTTATTTGCTGTGGAGTGGGTCTTAGCGAGAGTTGCAAGAGTTATAGCTCTGATAAAAGATAGAGCTCTGTTGCATTGCTCTTCCAAACTGGGCTTAGCTAGCTCTTTCTTACTTTGTGTGTGGGGATTGTGGTGGATGGTGGTGTTTTCTTTTTGTCCTGACGTGGAAATGGAAAACAGGCAGATTGATACACTAAACATTTGCAAAAGAAGTACCATGAGTTGCTCTGTTTGTTAATAAATATTTAGCAATTCATTGTAGTTAATTTTATATCATAATTAAAATTATATATTTAGAACTGGCATGTCTGGTCTGGATATTGACACACACAGAATTCTTCATTATAATATAGACTGGAAGGTACTTCTGGAGGTAATCTGGTTTGACTTCTACTAAAAGCAGGTCTACGAGAATGAGTGCTCATGGTCTTGTTCATGGCCCCTCTGATCTCCTTCATGGTAAAAATGTTTCTACCTTGAATTGGGGTTTTCTGTGTTAGAATTGCTCGGCTACCTCTTGCCCTAAATTTCCAGCTCTAATTTTAATTGCAACATTTTTGCAGTTGTTGTTGGCTGTCGGTATCCATTTTTAAAACTGTGTGCAAACTTGATATAGTTGTGAACATGAGGGACCACCTCACAGAATAGTGTCAAGAGGTGCCCTGAAAGTTCTTGTAACCAACTTTATCCGTGTGTCTTAGGTGTGAACTGTGACACAATTTGCTATTGCAGTCATGGTTTTCTTTTTCTTGAGAAAAATCTGCCAGCAGCAAAGGCAAAAAATAGAGTGGTACTATATTGTGGTCAAAGACCAAGTTAGAGATATGGAAAGCTTGCACGCTAAAAACAATCTCTGAAGTAGAACATGAAAAGTGCAAATTCCTCTGTGCATTAATCCTTTCTTCATACTTGGGCTGTAATTACCCTGTTTTAGTACTCATTAGCTCTATATTTCTTACCCTTCTACTCTTATTCTTCAGTGGATGAGTCCCTTCTTCTATAGGTCAAACTTTTTGTCACTGAGAGCATACCCTTGTATTTTCTACTAGTAAATAGGCTATTTAAGTATAGTTTGTGTTAGCCATATCTTCTAAACTGATTAGTATCTAGTTGTTCTTTACATACAACAAAATCTGTGGAATGAATAGATTGAGACTGGCCCTGATGAGAAGGACTTAGAGGGTCTGCTGGGTGAGAGGCTGGACATGAGCCAGCAATGTGCACTTGTAGCCCAGAAAGCCAATTGTATCCTGGGCTGCATCCAAACAGCGTGGCCAGCAGGGCAAGGGAGGGGATTCTGCTCCTAAACTGTGCCCTTGTGAGACCCCCCCTGGAGTGCTGCATCCAGCTCTGGGGGCTCCGGCACAGAAAAAACACAGACCTGCTGGAGCAAGTCCAGAGGAGAGGCACCAAGATATTCAGAGGGATGGAGCACCTCTCCTACAAGGAAAGGCTGAGAGCACTGGGATTGTTCAGCCTGATGAAGAAAAGGCTTAGAGGTGACCTAATTACGGCCTTCTGGTACCATAAGGAAGCCTGCAAGAAAGACTGAGAGGGACTTTTTATAAGGGTATGTAGTGACAGGACAAAGGGGAAGGACTTCAAACTGAGAGTACGTTTAGATTAGATGTTAGGAAGAATTTGTTTCCTGTGAGGGTGGTGAGGCACTGGAACAGGTTGCCCAGGGAAACTGTCATTTCCCTATCTCTGTAAAGTGTTTAAGGCCAGGTTGGAGAGGGCTCTGAGCAGCCTGGGTTAGGGGAAGGTGTCCTTGCCCACAGTGGGAGGCTTGGAAAGTAGATGGTCTTTAAGGTCCCTTCCAGCCCAGACCATTCTGTGATCCTACAAGTCTCCAAAACTGACATCTTTACTAGCTTGTATGTGTAGTACTCAACCTGAAGTAACTAACAGAGATTGTTTTGTTGTCTCTCTCTTACCAGATGTGTGCAACAGTACCAACCTCCCCGAAGTTGAAATCATCAGTCTACTGGAGGAACAGCTGCCTCATTATAAGCTAAGAGCAGATACAATCTATGGTTATGACCACGACGACTGGCTTCACACACCTCTCATTTCCCCTGATGCCAATATTGACTTAACAACTGAGCAAATAGAAGAGACCTTGAAATACTTCCGTAAGTCAAAAATTCTGAAATTGTACTGAGAAATAAATGAAATAGTGCTACTTTTGTTACCTTCTTTGAAGTACTTGTGCAATTCTGTTAAAGCTGTGAAAAGCAAGACATCTGTTTGTGATTTATTACTTTGGTCTCCAAGATTGTGGTAAACAGAAAGCAAAGGAAACATTTAATCAAGAACAGCCATTGCATTTGTAGTTTGTGTGTGCACCTTTCTACATTATCAAATACTGAAATAGCTCTTCTTGCTTGTGGTCTCTCTCACAAGAGACTGTAATTTCTGTATCTATGCAACTTGAAAATCTCAGACCTCTTGCCGTATCTGCTTCTTCTGAATGCATTCTCTGACACATTGCACTGTTGTCATGTGGCTGTGTGTGCCAGCATCACAGCATGACATTAAATCATTTTTCTCCAGCTTAAGCTTCTAGAAAAGACCTGTGAAGAACCAAACTCTGAGCATTTGGTTGAGATAGTTTGTCCCTTCATTGTTTCTTTTCTTCATATTCATGCTACTAGACAAAAAGATATATTTGTGCCTGGAGGGAAAGTGTGTAGAATTGTGACCTTCATGGTTTTTCTTTCTTTGAGCCTGTAGATACTTTTGTCATGGTGAATGGACTCATGTCTCCCTGGGTTCTTCTACTGTGGGTGTTTCTGTGGCTGTGCAGTTAGAGAAAACTTCAGTGATTCATGCCAATAACTGCTATGCTAAAGCAGTAGTAGTGGATTTATGTGGATTATAGTAGTAGATAGATTTAGGCTTACAAGGCACTGTAGAATTTCAGAAGGGATGAGTTACAGAGCTCAACAAAAACCTTTGTGAAGATGGCTTCGTTGCATTTTGAAGGACCTGGATGATTTGCTTTGTAAGGAGCAAGGCTGTAAAGAAACCATGACAAATATGAAGAACTGAGTTTCTGACTTTCATGCTTCAATAGAAGATATTAAGTACTTTAGTAAGTAACTTATGTATGCTCTTCACCTACCCTCAATCACACAAAAACCGTGGGAAGGGTGGGGAGGCAAGCTGAAGCTGATCTATGGAATCAAGTGTACTACACCTTGTTCTGTATCAGCCCATTAGTGCTGTTATAATGATGGCAGAAGTTGGCATAAATAAATGTTTTGAAATGTCAGGTTTCCAAAGTCTTTAGTAACCTGATTAGTCCTGTCTCATGAATAAAATCATTTGTGTGGGTGGATTGTTGCAATAACCATGGGAAAGATGTTTTTTTAGTGGGGCAAGGAACTCAAAAGTCTGTGTGGCAGCATCCTTTCTGTGCCAGCTGAAATGCTGGTGGGGGTTGCAATGGTGTGTGACTGTTGGGCATGGATACAAAATACAGGTTGGATGGAGAATGCACCGAGGGCAGCCATGAGGAGAAAGACTTGGGGGCCCTTGGTTCATAGGTTGGTGTGATCCAGCAATGTGTGTTTGCAGCCAAGAAAGCCAATTGTATCCTGGGCTGCAACAAAACAAGCGTGGCCAGCAGGTCGAGGGAGGTGATTCTCCCCCTCTACTCATCCTTGTGAGACCCCACTCTGGAGTATGTATCCAGCTCTGGGGACCCCAACATAAGAAGGACATGGACCTGTTGGAGTGAGTCCAGAGGAGAGACACAAGGATAGTCAGAGGGCTGGAGCCACCTCTGCTGTGGAGAGGCTGAGAGAGTTGATCAACCTGGAGAAGAGAAGGCTTTGGGGAGACCTTAGAGCACCTTTCAGTACCTAAAGAGGGCTACAGAAAAGTCAGAGAGGCCTTTAGTGACAGGAAAAGGGGCAATAGGTTTAAACTGACAAGAGGGTAGGTTTAGAGTAGTTACATGCAAGAAATTCTTTACTGTGAGGGTGGGGAAACACTGGAACAGGTTGCTGATAGAAACTGTGGATGTCCCATCCCTAAAAGTATTCAAGGCCAGTTTGGCTGGGGTGTTGAGCAACCTGCTGTAATGGAAGGTTTCCTGCCTATGACAGGTGGTTGGAACTAGGTGATCTCTGAGATCCCTTCCAACCCGATTCTCTGTAAATGAAGCTGTGTAGAACAGAGGAACTGGATATCAGAAGCTGCCTGGAACTGTGAGTACTTAAACAATTTTATCCAACTTTTAGTTTACCAGCATAATGACTGCAACTTGACCATACTGCTGTGGTTGTATATTTCATCCAATCAACTGGCTTGAATGAAAAAAAATTTGAGTGCCATTTGTGCCACAATGTATGTTATTGGGAAATAACTGCTTAAAAAAGAGGAACCAAGCAAGGAGATGTTTGATAAAGAAAAGTTTATTCCTTACTGCTCATAGGCAGACACTTTTGTATATGTAGTAGTTAAGAAGTTTAAACAAATTTGGATTTAGCCTTAAACTGTTACCCTGGAAACTGAGTTCTCTGACTTTAACTGTGTTCAGTTATTGTGAATAAGTTATAGATTGTATATATACATGAGAGTGCAAGATCACAATACACTGGCATGTTTGGAAATTACTGTATATTTTGCCAGCATTGGTTTATGACAAAATTAACTATGAAATTAACAACAGTATTTTAAATAAGTTGGCAGAAAAGCGCTGTGAACTGTACCACCATCACTTTGGAGAGTATTTTTCAGGGTGTGGCTGCTTGCACAATGATTAATTTTCAGTCCTGCAATTAAGCCACTCCTCCTGTACCTGTTTAGTTTGTTTTAAAAACCTCAGAGGGTGTGAGCAAATACTGTAACTTGTCTCTTGGAAAGCTTGATTCCTGAATGACTTAGAAAAAATGTCTGTGCAGTTACTGGACATTATTGAGATTGAGTTATTGAGATTGATGTTGGTTTATAACCTGTTGGTGAAAATGTGATGACTTTCCCTCTGTGTCCATCCATACAGGGTAAGAGTCAACAATGACCCTTAGCTATGCTGCTGTGGCTTACTAGAGCAGATCTTTCTGCCTTGATGTGGCTTTTTGTTTTTGAGATCCTCAGTCCAATTCCTGACCACAAAGGTTGGCAGTCACAGAATCTGTGGGGCTGCATCACTCAAGAGGATGGACACAAGGCTGCTTAGACCTCCTTTTAAATTAATTTTTTAGATACTGGTGGGAAAATGAGTAGTTAAATGTCCAAACATTTTAATTTATTTACATCTTTTTTAGGGGTGGGGTTAAGATCTAACCCAGGGTAGGTGATGTAGAGAATTAGTTTTTAAAATTTAATTGGCAATTGGGAAAGAAGGCAATTGTGAAGAACTGTATAGTATTAGGCCTACAGCTGTTCTTTTACCTCTGGAACTCTAAAGCACATCTTTGTCATTATTTCCTTCATATGCTTCAGACAGAAGACTGAACCAGTCCCTACCAAATGAGCAAAGTAAAACTGATCTTACCTTAAAGCATAATCAGATAAACCAGTCTTCATCTGACCAGTCTCATTAAACTCTTGAGGCAGACTGCCTTTTCAGGCAGCCTAAAATGTGGTGCATGAACGTATGATACAGCAAAGTGACGTTCCATCTCCCTGCCCCCAGATTAGGGAAAGTCAGGCACACCTTTAACTGGTGGGTAGGGAGAGGTCTGGGTAAGAGCCAGGCCTAGAACACAGCTCTCTGAGTACCTGAGACAGTGAACAGGCACAGCAGTTTGCCCAAGAGTTTGGGGTTTGCTTTGGCAACCTCTGGGGACAGGGCCCATCTGGGAACTCTTGGGAACTCTGACAAACCGAGGGTGCCTGCTGCTGCCGGGCAGGGACAAGGTAAGGGGAGCCACAGGGATGTGGGGCTGAGGAAGCTCTAGTGGCTTCTGAGAAGCTGTCTGCTGCCCTGGACCCCAGGGTGCCCTGAGCCACCTTTGGAGCTGCTGCTCTTTAGGGATGGTTAACACTTTTTTAGCTGGTGCTTGAGAGAGAACCCCCTGTTAACAGCCAGGTCTGGAGCACAGCTCCCAGAGACTGGCAACAGAGGCAGCACTTTGTGTGGAAGGGTGCAAAGAAGGGGTTCTCATCTGAGTTCAGAACAGCCTAAACCTTCAGATGTGGTGGCAATGTGCTACAGAGTGCATTCTCCAGGTTTTGGAGCACCTGTCCTTGCCTGGGCAGAGGTTTCAACCCAGGCAGAACTTCAGGTGGGGGATGCAGCCTTGCAAGTCCCAGGCTGCAGGGAGTGCCTAGAGCCTCTCCCTGAGGTCGGGAGAGATGTCCTTCTCTACAGGAGGTGTGCTGCTGCTGAAGAGCTGTCACCCACTGAAGCTGAGAGGAAGTGACCAGTCTGTGCAGCATCAGGGAGGGTGAGACACCAGACACTCAGACAGGATCTGAGACACCAGAGGACTGTATTCCCATTCCCTTGGCAGGCTGGAGAGATGAGTCAAGAGCAGCCTTGTGCAATTTAGCAGAGGGAAGTGCAAAGTCCGGCAGCTGGGGAGGAACAAGCCCATGCCCCAGTATGTGCTGGGGCCGACTGCTGGAATGCAGCCTTGCGGAAAAGGACGTGGAACACCATGGTGGACACAACAGTGAACATTAGCCAGCTCTACACCCTTGGTGAAAAGAAGGCTAATGGTGTCCTGAGCTGTGTTAGGAGGAGTGTTGCCAGCAGTTGAGGGAGTTGATCCTTCTCTCTCTACTCTGCATTGGTGAGGCCACACCTGGAGTGCTTGGTCCAGTTCTGGGGTCCCTTATTCTGTATTCCTTCAGTGTAATGCATTCCTTTCCTCTCCCAGGAGGCTGCAATCATGGCTCTCAGTGGGTTTTTTCCTTCCTTGTTAGAAAAATAGGTCATAAGCATGCTGCTGTAATATTTTTGTCTATGCAATCAAGCATGATATTAAGCTCAACTTCATTTTACAAATGTTTTTGCTGTCTCCAGGAAAAATATAGCCAACAAAAAGATGGAGGTTTTAATTTACATTATTTCCAGGTGGTGGACTGTTTGCAAAATTTGATTCTTTAAAACTTTATTCTTCTTCATTTTCTTAATCCTAGACAGAGGTATATTCTCTTAAATGTCTGACTCTTGCTGTTATTGTCTCATTTAGTGTTTAGGTATGCCCAGTGATACCTTAATTAAACTGCACAGCTGGTTTTGCAGGAAAGTTGCCAAAGACAACATCAATTTTGGTTTTATATAAATGCAAAAATAGTACTCTCCAGTAATTACTGGGGGAAGGGAGAAATAATCCTTTCAGGTGGAAAATAGCTTTTTCTATTAAGTACTTTAATTTCATCTGACTGCCCGTCTCATGTTAAATCATTTTGTTTCAGTGGGAGAACATTTAGACCCTTCCCTACATCAGGAGAGATTTTTGCTTGTATCAGGTGAGGTTTATGTGCCCTTATGGTGTGCAGAAGCAACTAGCTCTGTCCCATCTATAGAAAGCACCCGTACCATTTTGAAGCTCTGGATATTCATCCCATTTTGACAAAGGAGAGTCAATCAAATCTGAAGCACCCATTTTTCTAAATACCAGTTCTAAAAGCTGCTGATAGCAGTGCTTTCAGTGCTCTGGGTTCTGCTCTTTTCAGGTTAAGCAATACTACAGTGGAAGAGGTCACTCTCCTAAGTTACAGAGTTGTTTGCTCTTACTAAGTATGCAGTCACAGAATGACTCCTGTTCAGTGTTCTTTTAGAAGGTGAAACACCAGGAACTCTTCACTTCACTAAATGAGATTCCAATTTAGAAATAAGTGTGCCAGCCCATCCTTGAAGATCAACTGGGCTTTTAAATTTGCTTGTGTTCCTTTTTAATGCTCTTTAACAACCTTATCTATTTTTTTTTTTAAGTCACTTTAAAAAATGTCAGTTTGCAAAGTATGTATTGTGGCAACTACGATCAGTGTGCCATTTTGCACAGTGCTGCTGCTCTGATAAAAAGGACTCCAGACAATGTTAATGGGATGGGCAACTTTATCCTGAGTGGTGGTGCCTGTGTTGGTGACTGCAGAAAATGATGATGCGATACAGTGTTTAATTATCTGACCGTCCTGATGGGAAGCTGTAGCCAGGAGAAGAAATGTGACCTGCAGTTAATCGAATGGGAGATAATGTGCTGTTACAGCTACCATGGAAATACTCCATCCAGCTCCAGTGTTCAGTTTCAAAGCATCCTCCTGCAATTGGGAAAGGGTTGGAAAAGAAAGCTGAGAATGACTAAGCATGGGGACACAGGATTTATAGTGAAATACCGTGTAATGGCATACTTTTAATACTTTATTTGCCAGCAGAGGTGACTTGCTGCTGCTTTGCACCCCAGTAGCACAGTTCACTACAATCTTGAGAGTGCTGCTGTGAGGTAGTCGATATGATCTTTGTCAAAAATTCATTTCAAATGAGAAAAAGGATTTGTTTGTTTTTTTTATAACCTGGCTAATTTAGGCAGATCAGTTTAGTATTGACCTCTGGCATGGATTTATTTCTGCTAAAAGGAAGGAGAGGGCTTGTGAGCTTTTCAAGCCTTCTTTTCTGCCTTTATTATACCCCTTTGTAATCACAAACTTAAGGAACGCTCAGTCTAGCTGTTCACAATTGGCTACTGGAATTCCTTATCAGTCTGTGTTTTTTGCCCTGTGGAGACCAAATAAAAGGGGAGGTGTTTTAGTTAGATGTAAACATGGGACAAAATATGGCAGCTGGAAGGGAACGCCGAATGAATGTGAACAGCTGTATTTAGCTTTGGAATAGGAAAAAGCAAGTCCCGTGTATTACTTGTGTTATGGAGATTTGAATACACAGAGGTTCGATGTTTGTAGAATCAGTCCACCAGAAAAATGTCCAGTTCTGGTAACTTTTGCATAAAACAAATCTGATAGACCACTGTAGGATGGAAAAGTACAGCTGCAAAGGTGGAAAGTAGATTCTGCAAGTGTGCAGCTGCTTTGTTGACTTGGTCAGACATTCCCATTCAACTTGACAACCCTTCCAGCTTTATAGAGCTACAATTTCTCATATAATTGAAGGATGCTTGTGAATGAACACCTGGATGTATAGTATTCTGGCTGCCCAGGGTTTCTTTCTTCATGCTGGGAAGATAATACACTTATCCTGTATTTCCAAGTCTCTTGAGTTCTGAAATCATCTGGCCACAGAACTGATTTTCTCCATAGAAAAATAATGCCTATCTGGATTACACCGGTATGTTTACAATCAGATCTGTAGAAAAATATCAATAAAACAAACAAGCAAAAGCCCTAAACCCCTACCTTGAACTATTTTTATCCTGTCTTATTGAACAGGAGTGTGTGTGCAGCAGGGAGGACAGCGAGAAGAAAATTCTAGCATGTTGAAGATTTCCTTCGTTTAAAATGTCAGCAAATAGAAAAGAGAGCGTCCCTGCCGCAATTTAAGCTGGTAGCCAATGTTCATTCTTTCTTTTTTAAATGCTTGTTTAATAGCATTACCTGACTGAAATTACCTTTTGGACAAAAATAATACAAGTGGAACAAATAGCTTATATGCAGAGCAATTGAGTTGATGTTGCCATAGGAACCTTTATTTTTTTCTGACAGTATTTTAACAGTGTGGCCTTAATTGCATTTAATAGCATGTGTGGTTTTTTCCATGCATAACTGAAACTCTCCAAGACTCAAAGTTGCTGCAGTGATAACTTCTTACACCAGTAAAGCTGGAATACTGAGGTGGTCATGAAACCAATGCGTTTTCCTCTACATAGCTTGACTATTCCTTACCAATTTCTATTGCAGCAAAGCAAAGCAATGCCACTCAGGGTAAAGGGTAAGTGATAACAACCTAGAATAGACATGAGTGAGGGTAAACTTAGTAGAAATCTGCAAAATCTGAGCCATTGGAAAGGAGAGATGAACTGAATGTTTGGATTTCCAGAGTTGAAAGCATCAAAATAAGTTAATAAAAGTGAGTTGCAAAGCAAAAGGTGAGGGTTTCATTTATCATAACAGTAGATCTGTGAAACTCCTTGCAAGAGGATATTGGAGGTGCTAAAAAAGTACACGGGCTCAAGAAGAGGCAGGATAAGTTGTTCGAGGATTGCTAAAAGCAGCAGTAGCTGCATCTGTCTAAGGCTGTCTCTGAAGGTGGAAGAAACTGGAGGTTGGGAGGGCAGGTGAGGGAAGTGTTGGAGAGTTCTCTGTTACCTGCTCACAGCTGTTCTTGTGAACGGAATCTTGGCCCAGACAGATGTCTCCTTGGTCAGGTTCAGGACGGCCTCCTGGCTTGTGTTACTAACACACGTCACAGCCTAATCTATCCCAGTGCTTCTGCTGGTGTTTGCAAAGAAACAGAGTTCCCTAAAAAGGGGCAGGAATGGGTGAAGACTCTGTGCTGGTTATGAGCAAAATGGATGTCAATCCCTTTGGTAACTCTACCTGCACCTATTCAGACATGCTTTTTGAATGACTGTGTTGGATGATTTAATACCATCTGTTCCTCAGGCAGATTCTCCTCTAGTAGCTCAAACACAATTTTGTTGGGGGCTGGAAAAGTATTTTCTTTCATTTCCAAAACATTGAACACAAGCATTAAGCTATTCTGTGTGATGACCTTCAGCATTTTTAGGAATAAAGGAATGAAAATTTGGCATAACCTTTTCAGCTATGAAGCTTAGATGCTTGGGGGAAAAAAGAGGGTGAGGGGTTCATGGAGAGGGCAAAATGTAGAAACAGATTAGCTTATTTTGCAAGGGGAAATGTATTGCTGTCCTGATTTTGCTGATTTTTTTTTTTTTTTTTTTTGTTCAGCATTTTGCAATAGCAGGATGCAGAAAGGATTCTATTATATATCAGAATAGTGTAACAAAGCAGTAACACAGTTTAATTTTCCATGGGGAAGGCAGGCTTTTATCAAACTGTGTGGAGGAGAGTAGTAATGGACTAGATTTTCATTATTAATGTACTGCATGTCCCCAGTGAATTGCAACAGCCGCGATGCTGTTGTTCCGTGAGAGGTAGCAATGAGTTGTATCATCTTTCTGAGCAAGGATTTTTGTTCCAGTATGGAGGGCTCCTTCTAGTCTGGAAAGCCAGAAACAGCAAAATGCATTTTCTTCATCTCTGCATTGCTTTTGGAGCCAGCTCGTCTCCATGGCAACACGTTAGCCTGAAAGAGATGTGGAGCCTGGGGAGGAAAGGACTGAGTTAGAAGCAGCCGGGCGGTGGTGTGTGTCCCCAACGTCAGCGCATCAGCCTTTTGATAGGAGGATTTGGTTAACACCCATCCAAGGCTCCTGTGCAGAGCTTCTTTATTACAGGAGCCGCCAGGGCATCTGCTTTCTTTCTGCATCCTTTTTCTAGATTTTATTATTTTTATTTTTTTTTTCCCCCCCCACCCCGAATACACTCTCGACAACCCCATTTTTATTTTAGTTGTGGCCTCAGTGAAGATGTGTAGCTCATTTTCAGCTTCCCACGAGCTGCCTTGTGCTCTGGCATTTTGCAAAGGCAGGAAGGCATGGCTGCATTTCACTTGACCTTAGCAGCAAAGTGAAATCTCGTGTATGTCGCTGAAGGATCCTGACTATGCAGAAATTTATTGAAGCAGATTATTATGAACTGGACTGGTACTATGAAGAATGTACGGATGGTAAATATTTCTTTCTAGTCTCTTGTTGCAGAATTTGGAGCTTGTAAGCCTGGAGCATCGTTACTTAATGGTTTTAAAAAGGAAACACCTTGGAAAAGGCAGCAGCCTGGCATAGCAGAGATGCCCGCATCTCTGTTGCACCTCAGCATCTCCTGTGAGCGTGCTGCAAGAGACTCTGCTGTATCGCTTTCTGGTTTCTGAAGGGAGTGGCAGAGGAGCCTGTGCACTGTATGAACAATCTTTGGGCAGGGAAAGGAATATTTGGAAAGCTAACTGTATGTATAATAACTGAGCTGTATTTAAATACCCTCATGGTAAGATTCGCTGTTGGTTCGAGTTTTAAGTCTCTATTTTTTCTGCATTACCAATAACCTGTATATATTCAATGTGTTCATAGGCAGTGCATGTTTTCTCTCTGGTTATTTGTTTCAGAAAGACATTCAAGACTGCAGATTCTTAAAAGCAAGCAGGTTAACTTTTTGAATTGGAAGAATTATAAACTCTGGCAGGCAATATCTTTTGGGCCTCCTGCAATTTTGATGTAATGTTTGCTTGCTGATTGTTTCTTTATCAGAGCACTGAGTGCTTTCATCAGGCTTCTGATAGAAGGCATACAAGAAAGGATAAGGATGGGCTAAAACTGTATTCTCTGCAGCGTGGAAAAATCAGGATTCCTTATTGATGGCACTCTGAAACAAAATTCAGCCTTTAGGAATGCAGTAGTTGTATATGGATTTTATTCTGTTTGGATAGCTTAGGCTAAACAAGGCAAGTCAAAGATCACAGTAAAGCAAGGAACAGAAAGTAGTAAGGAGTATAGGCCCGGGGAATGATGTGTGTATGTAATACACAAAGATATTTCATAAATATTTCAAAAATATTTCTATGATAGAGCTTTGATAGCAATATCAGAGGGGACATGAAGTGTAAAGATAAGGGTAACAAAATTTGAATGGGTTTTTATTGTTTTTTTTGACTGGCATGTGCCTCCATTTTTTTCTCAGTACTAGATTTTGAAACTGAATGCAATTTCAGATGCTTGTTAACCTTGAACTTCACTCATATTTAATTGTCTATTCCTGTCCAAGTGTTCAAAGAGAAAAGGTGCACATTTATGTGAGAGATCTGACCACTTTAAGTTGGATTGAATCCATTATGTAACCTTTATCATCCTCTAGGTTTAACCCTAGTAAATACTGTAGCATCTGATTAATCCACATGATGTAATAGCCTGGGTTGGCCTGGTTTTAGAAGCTTAAGAAGCAGACCAGTTACACTGTCAGTAGAAGCTGTAGCTGATTTTTTTTCCCCCCCAAGGTTAAGGCTCCCACAGGTAGTCAGGTTTTTTTATGGTCCTTTGTCTGCATGGTCCAAGTGTGATTGATGTGGAAGTGTGGCATGCCTTGAATGTCTGAGCTAAGAGCTGCGCTGCTCATCGATTTTTGTCTTAAGGTGTGTGCTTAACTGGAGAAACTGGGGGAGTTCCACAGCAGTGGAATAAGCAACAGGTCTTGGGCTGACATTTAAATACCTTATGGGATCAGGACCTCAGGGTCTGATTCTGGGCTTACAGATTTTCTTGCGAGTGCTGAGCCCCTGCCCAGCATACTTCTTCCATAAGTCGAGATCTACAGTGTGTGCTCATTGTCTGCGTGAAGTGTTTGGGAAGCTCTCCCTTGAGAGAAAGCAGGGTTTAATGTCTGATAGGGAAATACCTCTCCAGCAGGTAAGGCATAATGCTTTTTGCATTTTTATATTGCTATCATTTTTTAATTAAAAGAATAGCTTTTACATGACGGAGCATAGTGCTGTCAGTCCTCTCTCATGGTTCATAGAATGTTATGGGGTTTAGCTTTCTTTTGCTTCTCCCACTTTGAGTGTGCAAAAGAGAGAGAGAGTTGAGAGGTACAGTGGAAGACATAGTCTTTGGCCTTTGATACTGGCATATTAATTTGGGTTTCAAATACTATTGGCATTTACTAGTGATGAAGAAAGCTATTTTAATTGTGGCAGGTGACAGAAGGCATCTTTATAATAAAAACCAGCTTTTTCAAAAACCTGGAGCTCATGGCATATTATAAGAGATGCCTGTCTCTTGATGGGCTTTTGATTTTTTTCTACCATGTATTTATTGATACCAGAGTCATTTTCCTGAGATTCTTTTTACGTTCAGTAGAGCAAGATAGGCAGTTGGAGCTCAGCTACCCTGTTTTGAATATCTATTTTAAGACAAATTGAAGCATAGTTAGAGAACCAATTTCACTGCCATACATGGATTCTCTGAAGCTCAGATGTATGTGAGCATTCAGTTGTGAATCCCACCCAGTTCACCCTTTTTGGTAAATATATCATTGGAAAACAGTGGGTGGTGCATTAAAACTAATAGAAATCATCACAGGATAATATCCCACAGAATTATTTCTCTGATGAAATTGCTAATACGTTTGTTGTCAGAGCCACTGGGACTCGCAGATTTCCATTTAAAAGCCATGACTTCATTTGGTTTCCTATATTTAAGAATTACTTCTTATTCTTCAAAGAAAAAAACAGTTTAAAATTACATCAGGATGTAAGGTTTTAATGCTATTATTTCACTTAATAGGTAACGAAGTGACTCATTACCTCAGACGTAATGCATTTCTGTAATGACTGACATGGTAATGATGACTTCAACTTGCATTTGGTGGTGGTAATTTTTTTTAAAAAATGCCTTGCAAAAGCAAATGAAAAAATGCTCACAGTTCACAATTTATAAATCTTTGCAGAGACTTTATAGGATTGGAGTAATTAATTAATTAATTCTTTTACATAAGATCCTTTACAGAGTTTATTTTTGGTAGGAAATAGACAATAAAATGTCACATTCTATTTGAATCACTGGTGTTAACTAACATTGCAATAAGATGAAACTTCTATAAATAACTATTACATTGTGCTTTTTAGATACATTTTCTAATATAGTGTTTTATAATGTGAGTGACAGTTGTCACCTTGCTTGGCATTAACAAAATATATTGTGTAGGTGGAATGGGGAGAGGGAAAGAGCTGGGTGTGTACCTGAGTAGGAAAGTAGCTGTTTTCATAACAGACTTTGACAGAACCAACAGCAGAGGAAAAGGTGGAACTTTTATAGACTCTTACCACGAAAAATAACAGTATAAAAGTCTAGGTTCATTTAGGTGGATTTTTAGAGTAGTGTAAATAGATACTTAAAAAAACCCACATGCAGCTCAACTTGGGTAAAAAAAATACAGAAACCCCCACAAACTACCAACCAACTAAACAAACAGATAGGTGTATACTCCTAGAAATCTCTGTGAATAGGCTTGTCCCCCTGCCTCTTTCTTAGGCCAATATTTTTCTAATGGACAATGCTTTCTAGAACAATCCAGACTGACTTTAGATCAAATTACTTTTCTTGTGGTTTCTTCCATTACTTGTTTGTTTCTGCCTCAACAGTTCCATGCTAATGCGTAAGAGTTCAATTGTCTACAATTCCAGATGACTCTGTGAATGTGCAATTGGCTCTTTCCTCCTCCTTTTGTTGGCCATGAGTTATTGTAATTCCTTATGGAGGAAATGGTGTCTTTTCCTTTTATTCCTGACAATCACTGTTTCCCCCTGTTTGTCACACATGCTGAAGCTTCTAACCCCTTTTATACTGGCTTTAGTCACTCTCTCTCCTCCTTTGCTTTCCTCCCTAACTTTCACCCCCTACCCGTATTTTCTTCCTACTCATATTAGAATATTTTTGCCACCTGTTCTGTTTACAGTTACTGTTTAGAGCTTCTATTTTCCACTCCTTGGAAACAATTATCAGCAAGCTCCCTAACTTTCAAACTGAGTAATACTGAACAATGTTATTTCTTGTTCTCCTTAATCTCTTTTGAGTGATTACTTATTGTCACCTTGCTTATAGTAGTGTGGTGACCCATCATCTCCCCTACTTTTAGCCCCTTTTCTCTCCATCCCTGTGGACACAGAGTAACCCTGTTGTTACTCTGAGTGTCAGTGGGTGCTGACACTGGGTATGGCATTGAAATCTGTGAGAGTCTTATGAATGCCTTGAACATGCAGTCTCTGAAACAGCCCTTGCTCTGAGTATGCAGCTAAAATTCTCGTTCAGATGCATCTTGTTTTGTTCCAGTGTCCGTTATCTCTATACTTGATAAATATGGTCAAACCTTGCTTATATTTGTATAATTGTTGATACAATTTTCCTGATTTTCTGCTTTTTTGCTATGTCACTCCCTTTTCTTTATTCCTTCATTGAATCCCTGTTCTTTATCCAGCCAGACCTGAGCTAATTCTACTTAAAAGCCACGTAAGGTAACATGCATTTCAGTATAGAGATATTTTTTGTCTTTAGTCTTTTCAGCTGCTAAATATCTGAGTAAGTGTTTTCCCACTTCATCTTGTTTCTTCCCCTTTCTACAAAAGTAACATGCTGTCCTTTTGATTGAGTGACAGAAGATAATTTGTGTGGGATATTGAAGGAGTGGGAAACCTGTAAAAATTTGAACAAACTAACTTTGCTTGACTGTATATATTAATAGAAAGCACACGTTCAATGACCAATTTGTCTCCCCCTCCCTGAAGAGCCCACCCCGAAATACCCACGTTTCTTCATCAGCATGTTTTACACCCGAGCGCTGCCATTTCATCTGCTGTTTTCAGACTTGTTTGCTTACAGAGAATCTCTTTGTTCTAAATGCAGCATTGTTAGCAATAACTAATTGTGCAGAAATTAGATATTTTGTATTGATACAGGAAGGTTAAAATAATTTGAATGCATTGGAGTTCCTTGGAAATAATGAGTCAGGATATGAGGGTTTGTTTGTATTGTGTCCAGCCTCACCCTTCTTCAAACCAGCTCCCAGTTTGTGTGTTTCCTGTTTCATTGCAGAGTTGCTGAAGACACTCTGTACCTTAGTGCAAGTCCCACACAGGAGTGTGCACCTGTGTGCTCTGAGCACTGCAAGCCACTTAGCAAGCTTCCTGACAGGAATTCAGTGTCTTCAGCTGCTAATTCAGGATGGTGATATGCCAAATTACTTTCCAGTGGCAACCCATAAAAACGGATGTTCATTCTAGTATATTCTGAAAGGCCCTGGGTGTATGTTTGCAGGATACATTAAAATCTCTTTTGAATCTTTCCTGATTAGATTGTGTAATTTCAGACTGTATATTTAGCTTTTTTTTTTCTTTTCGTTTTTCTCCCTAGCTGCCTCTGTTTGGTATTTGTTGGAAACCTGGCTCATAACCTTTAGCAAGTGAATACTCCTGCACTACTAAAGGGGCTTAATGCAGAATACACTAAAAATTGGTTGATAATGGTAGGGTGGGACACATGTTCCTTCTCCACCCATTATAAATTTGCATCAGCATTTATCATATGCTGATATCAAAATAGGTGTTGCAATACTTTTTCTCAGCTTTTGAATGTCAGAGAACTCCTGTGTGGCATGAGTTGACATGAGTCACAGTTCAGAAATCAACTTGTGGGAATATTGACTTACTCTCCTTATACTGTCATGTATATTGGGCAGCTTGTTTTCAGTGTCTCCTTTCTAAACTAGTTGGTTAGCTGTAGTTGAACACTTGTCAGGAGTATTAAAACTGTTTGACAGGGATGGACTTTCCTGTCCCTAAGCTTTAAAAGCTGCTTCTTGCATTCTTTTGAAATGACTTACTGTTTTGGTTACTCTCTGAATTTCTATTTTCCAGCTATTGCTGAAGTGCAATAAATTGACACAGAATGGCAAGTAGGTACTTACTATCTGATTGTAATTACATTTTTAAGAGTTTTGTTCCATTGTTAGAGGGAGAACTGAAGACACAGAAAAGCTCTAAGGTATCAGAAACTAGAAGGGATCCTAGTCACAGTTTAAATTATATGTTTTAATGTAATGATGTGGTGAGAAAGGGCAATCCTATTTTTTCCTTGGAACTGAGTTCTTGAGACTATTGCTGCTGCTCAAAATTGCAGTAAATTCTGGCAGTCAAAGGTCCAGTCGTTTGAGTAGTAAGACCTTTCTTTATTCAGAAATGAATTTTTCTTTCCTCAGCAAGCACTTATGTGTATTTTGTATCCTTTGGCTAGTATTTATATAAGCATTGTTACATTGTTTGTATATAAATATCAGGAGTTTAAAACTTGGGAGAGAATCATTCATCATAATTGTATAAAATCAGTTCCTTCCTGTCTCATGCTACCTCATACTGGAGAAACACTAGTAGAGAAATTGTTCTGTGTGCCTCAATCTTATGTTCTGTTGGCTTGTAATGCAATGTCTGTCTCCTCAGCAGTGATGTGCCCCCAGAGGGTGATGAGCTGCCTTTGCCTTGCAGTGCCCCCACTTTGTCTGCAGCTGCTTTGCCTCATGGTGCAGATCAGAATGCTTTCTGCAAGCAGCAAAGGGCACCTGTTTGCTATTGAAAGTAAGGGAGGTAGCTTGGCAAACATGTGATATCTATACCTGCAAAAAGTTAAATAAGAAAGTTAACCTGCCCTGTGTGTGTAGTCAAGATTAGCAAATATGACCTGTTGAAAACCAAGAGGTCTGAGCACAAGAGATTTGTTTCTTGTTGAGCAAAGAGATACGTGCACCACTGACAATTCACTAGGGTGCCATGTGTGGACTTGTGAGGTATTTCTTTTCCCACAGCAGACTAAGAGTAATGATGACTGTGGAAAACATGGTATCTGACAGTTATATGTGATATGTCATTTAGGTAGTTTGTACAAGTGTAATCTTTTTTTTTTTGTAAAAGCAATTGAAAGCTCCTTCCCACAGCCTGGTTCTTCACACGGTGGTTTTAGTGTGTGGCAGTTGCTGCATCAGACTGTACCTGTGCAATAGCCCCGGGTATCAAGATCTTCCTGCTGGGTGGGATTGGCATGGGCATGTGTACAGGCTCAGGCTATTCCCTACTCCAGTGAGGTCTGTTACTTGCAGCATTAGGCAACCTGAGAGGTGATTTGTAACTCTGTGACGGTGCACACCCTTCCCCAGGTGTGACAGTCGGAGGCTGGGTCAGACTTCCGTGTTGAGGCATTTGTGGGGAGCTACCACTTCACTCATAAGAGCAGGGGCAGAAGAGAGAACCTTGCTGATGTGAGGACTTGCAGGGAGGAGACTTTCAGCCCACTAACTTTGGCTGTAATATGTTAGTGGAGCTTTTGGGCAAAAACTGGCTACCATCAGAGCTGGTATGAGAAGCCACATAAACCTTTTAGTAATTATTAGACAGATGGTCTCTTCCCTCCTCCACCCCATCTGGACAAGACAAAGCTGTTGCACCAAGAACAAATACTCCAGTCACTCAGGAGCTCTCTGGCTGAGCATGTGAGTGAGGAAAGATGGTATCCTGCTTTGTGGAGACCTTGCTTTGCTCTCCCCAAAGATACAGCCTCCGAGGGAATGACTTCCCGTCTCCTGTAAGACTAAGGCATCGGATTGTGATTATCTGGGATAACTTCAGCAATGTCAGTAAACGAAGAGGAAAGCTATGAATATGACTGTGAAAAGGAAAATAAGAGGGAATGCACTCTTGACAGGCAGAGTCTTGATATCTTGGAAGAAGGTACTTTTCACCTTTTGTTTTTAAACTTTCATGGTAGTAGCACATGGCTGTTTGTGGGTTAAATCTACCAAATTTTGCTTCTGTAATGTGTAGACAGTACTTTTGGATGAAATATTAAGAAAATACTCATAAATAAGGTAAATCTTAACTTACATATACTTCTTTGAAGAAGAAATACATGATCCACAGTGTAGTCTATGCAATACCTATTTTGTAATGGAACTGTAGAGCATCTTTTGGTTTTTTTATATGTACATCATGTGTGTGTCTTATGAAACTTATGACAACTTAGGTTGCCATTCCCAACAGGTGCTTCTAAAAGAACAGAGCAGAAATTTTGTGCTTATTCCTGAATTTGAAAGTGCATAGACAGAAATAATCCAAGTGTGTGATCTTGTGACTTTAACTTTCAATAAGACAAACAACCCCAAAACCTTGTCATACTTTGTGGAAATTATGGACATCTGCTGTATTGCAGGCAACTGGCCCTTTCAGATGGGAACGGGAATGTGTGTGCATTGAAAATCCTCCTGTGCACCTGCTGTATAGAGAGGGTACCTCTGCTAGGGCTGCTGCCAGACAACCTGGCAACCTTTTTTCCAGGGCTTCAGGTACCAAAAGCTGAATGCACCATTTCTGTTATTTCTTGTGCTGCAAATTCTGCTCCACAATAGTAGTTTTGTGCTAGGGAACTGTTACTTCCAAGCACACTATTATAAGGCTGATGTAAGGATGCTCTGAAAGATTATTAGGACAGAGAGTGTGACCTGCTGTGAATTTACACCCTTACTTACCCCATGGGAAACAGTTCCTGTGTCCAGAGTCTTTGTGAATGAAGTGTGCTCTTTGAATCCTATTGAATAGGACTTTTCTGTAAAAAATTCCTCAGAATCAAATATTCCACCTAGTTTTCAGACCCACTCAGTCAATAAATTATCCATCTTTCCTGGTGTGGATCTTTGAAGGAAGCTGAGAGGACTTGTATGCCTGTGCAAAAAAAAAGAAAGGTGCTGGAGAGAATACTGCTAAAAGGAAAATTTAAAACTGGGGATTGGGATGGAGAGGAAACTTATCAAGAGAGGCCAGCTGACATTTTATGTTTTCTTCCTCTTTTTTTTAGTGATTAAATGTTTTCTGAAGCATACATCATGCTGTTCTTATTTTTTCATCCAGATCTAAGGACAGTCTGAAGCTGTTGTTGATTTTGAGAGCAAAAAAACCCCCATGTTGAGTTCTAGCTGGGATAAATTTAGCCCTGTCTTTCTACAATGTCTTCCTCTCAAAAACTCAGTATGGATTCAAAATGCCTTCTAAAGATGCCTTCTCCTTTCCACCTATACATTCATGTCACCTACACATGCAGTGTAGCAGAGATACAGATACATAGAAATACCATATATAATTTGTGTGTATCTTTGCATGTAGGCGCACTCACAAAGGGTAGTGTTTCTCCTAAGAGAATGGGTGAGTCAATCTGTTCTGTAAGTCAAGCAGCTGGAAATGTCAGCATGTGGCCTTTCCATGCTGTACAAAAGAAACATTTTAACCATATCTGGCCATAAATCTGGTATCAGAAATGGAAAATCTGAGAATATGCTTCTATTGAACCACTTACAGAAGAGGATAAAAAATGTGTAATGAAGACTCCTGAACTGTTTGGCCTACTGCATGTACAGAATGTGTTCTTACTAACTGGCTATTATTTCCGTGATCATTTTGAGGTAGTGAGGTGTTTCTCTGTCCCGACATTTACATCACTCAGCCCTGTTTTTAGAGCCTGTCACTGCCTTACACCTGGCAGCATTACAGAGTCGACTCTTGATGAGGATGGGAGGCACCTTCATAAAGGTCTGTGCAGAACAGCCCTGGAGTCAGGGCATTGCTTTGGAGTTGCCCGACAGCAGTATGTTTGCTCGTTATTTGATAAGCTGGGTCTCGGGGCTGACTGCAGTGTAACTTTGCTCGGGGCTATCTGTTGATAGTGTCTACTCAGTGTTTGTTCATCAAGGAACCTGAGCTGTGAAAGGACAACCTGTCAATTTTCTTTGCTTAGTGATTTGTTGGGTCAGCTTTCTCTGAAAGGGGGTTATGTTTTGATTCTTGCTTTTGCAGCTGGGACAGGAAAAGTCTCATTTTGGACCTATGATGGCAGCCAGTCACTGCTGTTTCAATTTACTGATGTAACAAATTAGAAGTCCTCTTTTTCTGAAGCACTTGGTAAAGGCAGACAAAAAAAAAATCTACCTCAAGTTTAATTAAAAAGAAAAAAATAACTCTTGGGATCACTGTTTAGATCTGAAATTCAGGCATTCCAAGGGTTTGACTTTCATAAAATGTAAAATACCTGTTTTATCTTACAAAGACATTGACTAGAATGGAGGTCTGGAACCTGTAAACACTGAAGCAAAAAAAAAAAATAAATAAATGAGATTAGTAATTTTTGGAAGCTTTGGGACAACCAAACCCTTCTGAAGAGTTGGAATAGGAAAAAAGTCACATATTTAAGAAAGGAGGCAGCTGACAATGCATGACTTACAGGCTTATAACTTCATTTGAGTATTTTTAAATATTTACAGTCCAGATCCTGGTTTAAACCTTTCACCCATTTATTAGTTGCATTGACTGCAGTTCAGATTTTTTTGACAAGAACTGAATGAAAGAGAATGTCAGGACAGTAACTCAATGGCAAGCAATAAGAACTCCTGCAAAAAAGTGTAACTTTTAAGAGAAGACCCATGCTGAGTTGTGTCTGTAAATGGTATATGCGTTAAGGCAGTGGTGAGTTCTCTCCAGAGACTTTTTCTTATCTCTTTAGTTTCACTTCATGGCTGTATCTTCCAAGTTACTACATTGGGTCTGTATTTATGCTAACAGAAGGAATAAGTGTGTGATGTTTTTGTTGAAATTTCTTTTAACTTGATTTTTCACTCATCACAAGAAAATTTGATGCAGATCATGTCCTACTTAGAGGAAGTGCTTTGAAATGATTCCTTACCTGAGGTTTCAGGCATAAGCTTTAGAAAAGAAGTAGCAGCAGAAAGTTTTTTTTGCAAACCTGAGATTAAGTATTAACAACAGTTTGTATGTGAGTCTTTAGTATTGGATTTGCTATCTGAATACTGTATGAGAGAAGTAGTAGTAAACAAAGACCCTTTGAACCACAGCCTTGAACGGCAAGATAAAATTTCCTCTTCTGGAAGCATCAGCAACTGCAGCTTAATATTAAAAAAGATTAATTTGCAATCTGTGCCATTGAAATCACAGTGAGTTAGGCTGTAACATTCAAAGAAGACAAAGAAAAATATTTTGGCATTGCCTGTTGAACTTGTTGGCTGTGTATCACTCACGACAGTGTGTTCTTCCAGACTCCTCCACGGAGCTCGCCCACAGTGTGCCCTGACAGCTGTGAAGCAGTTGGGGCGCTGTGACCGCCCTTTATCCCTCTATCCGGGGTCACAGCCGCCCGCTGAAATCCCCGTCTGCCTTTTGCAGCAACTGGCCTGCTCCTGTGCTTCAAAGAGATGGGGGAGGCCGGGAGAGCTGCTCGTGTGTAATGATAAGATTTGGACTTCCAGCAAGCCGTGCCTTGGAAGCACATTCTTTCAAGCTCCAGTGACAGTAATCTCTGCAAATTTTTAAGCTCCTTAGATGAGCGTATTCTCTTAGGGCTGTCTCAGATTTGACAGTCCTGAAGCTTCTGCCCCAGTTTAACCAGGGCTGCCAAAAATGCCTCTTCAGTGCAGAAGAAGATACCATGTTTGTCTTTAACTGTGTAGAGTCTTTCTAGGCTGTGTCGGTAACAGCTGACAGCACATTTCAGATAGAATTTTCCCGAGTTGATTTGAAAGGTAATATACATAATAGGGCACAGTTTCAGAATTCCTCATGTGCTTGTCTCAAGTCCGTGTGGTGCTCAGAGTAACCAGTGCCAGAGCATAACTATCAGTGTCTCTGGAACTGAAGCTGTGATTTTTAGCAAGTCCTTTATCCTTGGAGTGTAAAAATAGCCTTTCAGAAATTAATCCAACGTGAGCCAAGGAGCCCAAGTGTGCCAGGGTCTTCGATTGCTAATGCTTGCCAAGTGGCAGCAAGGAGTGCAGCTGGTCAGTCAGTGTTAATGTGTGTGTTCTGCGCCCTCTCCATGTGCAACATTTAGGATGCGAGGCACTCGCCCTTGTATCTTCAGTGTTTGGACAGAGCTCTGAGCAGAGGGGAGGGACAGAAGCTGTTTGTGTGACAGGGCTTCTCATGGCACAGCAAGAGCTGCCATACTTAAAGGCTTTGGGCAAGGAACTGTTTCAAAAACTCTCTCCTCCTGCCACCTTGCAAATTAAAAACATCAGTATTAAAGTGGCCAGAGGTCTGTGCTCCATGAACAGTATTCCCTTGTCCTGATACAGTTTCTGAGGAAGTCAGTTTTGGTAACAGGGAAGTCCTTGGCTGTTAAACTCTGTAACTATACAGGCCAATATTATCCACCTCAAAATTGAAACTTTGCAATAACATCTTAACCCCCTTACATTTCCCAGTATTTGGAAACAGATGGGAAGAGGAGCAGTGGGAGCTGGACCTTCCTTTTCAGGAGTGTCTGCTCCCTTTTAGTTCTTTAGTTTGCCCCTGGTTGATAGGTCTCAGAAATGACAAGGGAATGTGCATTGAGGAGGGATGCAGGGTGCAGGAGCTGAGGACATCTGTGTCCGCTGGCTCCTGTGATTAATTTTTCTGCTTTCTTCCATCTGAATCCTTTGTTTGGTGAGTGGTGGCTCATTGCAGAAGCTGCCAGTAGTGGTATTCTTGTTCCCCTTCCCTTCCATGGCTGTTTCCTCTTCCTAGAAACATACATTTCCTTTAAACAACATACTTAGTTGTCTGTGTGACTTTCTGGGACCAGTCCAGGAAGGTACATGTGTTCCTCCATCTCTCTGAACATCTTCAGCACCAGAGTCAGTGCTTTAGTCATTGTGGAGCTCAGAGCCTGGGAGAGGATTCCAGTCAGATGCTGCATTGAACAGGTGACAAGGAATAAATGCAGGGTGCATCCTTTCAGCTGTACTCACATTGGGAAACACAGGAATGTGGGTACTGGTGGATTTGCCAGTTTGAAGATGGTACTGGGTACTTCAAGGCAGAGAAAATATTTGATCTGTTTGGTTTGATTTATGTGTTTGGCTTTAAACCACAAATATGTCCCATGTAGCATGTATTTGGTGCTGTCATGAAAAGAATGTGATGGGAGCTTTCTCTGTTCCTTGTTTCCTGGTTTGGATCTGTGACATTAGCTTCAAAGCAGTTACCAAAGCACCTTTTTAAATTGTGGTCTTGGAATCCTACGGTCTCTCCACTTGGTGTAGCCTTTTATTTTATTCTTTCTGTATTGTCTATCAGCCTTCTCCATAAGCTGAGAAGTGCAAAGCAGAGTTGATTTGGCTGTGTGTATGCATCCATGCATTTAGGCACTGCGCTCCCTGTCACCCTCAAGCAAAAACACTACTGATTTGCAAATGGGCAAAAAGAGGTCAGCACTGTAGGTTTTGCATTACAGGGCACTGTCCTTCATTTGCTCTTGTTTTATCTTTACAGCAGCATTACCAGGCTCTCCTACTTACTGGAAACTCCAGCAGGCTAGAAACCCACTAAGCAGGATTCATTAGAAATGTGGAGTGTGGGGGTTACTTTTCCTCACTGATCACGCCTCTAAATGATTTTTCAAAATAAAATGTCTTTTTCACTGATAGATATTTTTTTTTTTTTCCACTAAGGAAATAAAAATTACTGTACTAGGAATTGGCCAAATGTTATCTTGTAATCTGTGGAGGCTGAATAATAATATTTAGATACTTTTGAGTGTGGGGTTTGGGTTTTTTTAAATGCTGCTTCTGAATTACATTCTCCCCTCACTTTTCACCTTCTTTTCCCCCCAAGCATTGTTGGTTTCTGAGTGATGGAAAGCAACACCTCTCTGCAAGTTTGCCCTCCTTTCAAAAGGAAATCCTTGCTTTGAGTTACTAGCCCTGTTTCTGCAGTGTTGTATGTCGTAGTAGTAGGGGCAGTAGCTGACTGGAGGAGGCATTTTATTATATGCAGTCTGCTGAAGTTTATCTCTGCTTGGTTGCTGTAGAAGGTGCATAAGAGGACATTTCTGCTTTGAAACCCTTTCACACTGGCAGGGGTGAAGATCTCTGTTTTAACAATGACCAACAGAACTTTGATGGAAATTTCAAGATACAGAAGCTGTTGGTGACTAGATTCTACTTCCCTGTTTGTCGTGTCTGTTGTGATAAGGCTGTGGTGTTACCCTGCCATGTTAAAGTTTAAATGGAAAGTCCTGAAGGAATAACCAAGGGAGTAGCCACACAAGTCAACCTTTATCACTCTCCCAAGTGAGGGACTTAGATATTCTGTCTGTGGGAACGCCATCCTTTTATCAGCTTGGATGTTAGGAAGGTTATACATTCACCTGAATTAGGACGGTGTGAGGTTGCCAGTCCTACTCAATGGTGATTGTTAGTGCTAAGTACAGAGTTGAAATGAGCTTGTTAAATGAGAATGTCAAACATTATTTTACAGTAGTGATAGAATGTTGTAACCAAGGGAACTATTTAGTGTACAGTTGGTTTTGAAACCTGCTGGCGTCAGGGTTCCCAATAGGTGTTTTATGGCATGACTAATGAACTTACTATATTTAAAACCAAATTGAATTTATGGTGATTTTAATTTGTTTTGTGTGTGAACAGTCTCCTGGACGTTACACCTTCTGAAGTGTTAGTGGAAAACCCCTTTGTTTACTGTCGCTGATGTTCTCTGCAAGTTACTGCATTTTTTTTCCTGTGAAATCCTGATTAGTCTGCTTTTGACTAGTATAACTTGGAGTTTACAGACGTACTGTATTTTTGCTTTTGTTGTGGGATAGTTACTCTTTCTTTTGCTATGTAATGTTTGTCAGATTATTACTCTGAAGCATAAACTTTTTACTGTTACCACTGTCAGGCTTGATTATTTGGGGAAGTGTAATTATCTTTTGAATACTTTTGAATAGCATTCTTTGGAGTTCACTGTCACTGCTGATGTCACCAAATACAATAAATGTGTCCAGGATGTGATCCTCAAAAGTAGAATTAGAGAAATAGGAAAATAAGCAAAGGAGCTGAACTTTTTGCCGTAGTTGAAGCAATTTTCTTATGTTTAGGTATGGAAAAAAAGTCCTCCCACATTTCAGCAGATGCCAAAGTGCTGTTGCATTTGAGATACTATCCATGTGCCTTAGTGGTGATCAGCCATGTATTTATGTATATGCAGATTGTGCCTTTATGAATTGGGTAGTGTTCTTTCCTTGGTGTGACAGACTGTTGCCTGGTAATGTTACTGCACAGTTGTGTTCTTTTTTTCCCCCCCTCACCATTTAAATCTTATTAGGCCTTATCTGTTTCTCCCAAGTCCCCCTCTTCCCTGCCTTAATGTGCACTAGAACAACATTAGCTAATCCGTCAGACTGAGCTTTAATTGACATTGTCAAGGGTAAATCCCCTGAAGACCAATTCACGCTACAGCAGGCTGGTAGCTTGTAGTCCATGTGATCCACTGAATTGCATTAACAGTCCCTTTTTCCAGAATCACAGGGTATGAGGAATAGGTGTTGCTGAAAATAAAAAGAATAGAAGGGCAGAGCAGAAAGTGCTGTTTTGTCCTCTGATTGTTGGTGGATTTTTAGAGAACTTGTTGACTTCTAGGTAAACTGGCTCACCTATGGTGGTAGACTGAACTTCTGCACACTTTCTTCAGTCTAACATAGCTCCTGATTCCACCTCAGTGATTAATCATCTGATCCAGTCTGAGTAAATATTTTTTATGGTTGATACTGTGGTCACTGTGATGTGGCCTGGGTATTACAAGAGCCTTTTCTTGTTTTGCATGTGTTTTGTATCTACTTTGCTGTCTTGTACCATAAAGCCCAGTTCTTATCAACTTAGTATGACATAGTGTCTTTCTGTTAAACCGTGTCCCTAACAGTATTAGAGTTGCTTTTTCATGGAGTAACTCTACTGCATGTCATACAATGAGTAGGTGACAGGATAAAATCCTAATGAAGTATCTAAGAACATATGTTTTGACTTCTTGATTTATTTATTTTTTGATAAGCTCAAGACATTTGTATTCAGAGAAGAAAGTTTTAACATTTTGAGAGTTTATTCTGCCACTGACAAAAGCAAATGCTCATTACAAGAAAACATATGTATTCTCAGTGTAATGTGAGGCTTTGCTAATTTTTTTCATCGTGGGTTTGTGGTTTATTTGGGGTTTGTTTGTTTCTTGTTTTGTTTGGTTCACCTTGTTAGCTCTCTATATGCTTATCTAAAAGTTGACATAAGTACTTATGCAAGAAAACTTATGCACACCTAAACTTAGAAGGCTATTTCTTGCTGAGAATAAGAGTTGGACTTCAGTGACCCTTGTGGCTGACTTCCAACTCAGGGAATTCTATGGTTCTCTCCCAGTAGTATTGCCAATATGATTAATGTTTTGTTTTATTTCCTTACAGTTTTATGCGCTGAAAGAGTGGGCCAGATGACTAAAACATACAATGACATAGATGCTGTAACACGTCTTCTTGAAGAGGCAAGTATTATATCTCTTTGAGGATCCATACACAGTATGAGGAAGTAACACAGAAATTATGTGGTACCACTACTAAAGATTGTTGGTAGATTGTGCTCTAATGAGGAAGAATAAGCACACTGAGTGTGTATGTACCCTTTATTTCCTTGAAAGTGAATATTCTTTTTAAGTAAAAGTCCTTTGTTTACCTCTGTCACATACATTTTATTACTTGTGCTTATTTTTCAGTTGAGGTAATTTAACTTGTTCTTGGCCAAATGTTTTCCCTGTTGAATGAAGAGAAGGGGGAATCATCTTAAAATGACACATATTCTTACAGTACATGTAAAGCTAAGAGTATCATTATTGATGGATTTATTTGCTTGAGAAATAATGACAAAAAAAGTTCAGTCTGATATTCATAATTATAATCTCCGATAATGTCTTTCCAGAGAAGTAGATAGATACAAATTAGAAAATACCTCATACTCCATTTGTCTCCTTTTCTTCTTTGACTTATGTTTGGTTGGTTTGGATGTTGTTTGTGGGTCTTTTCATACCATTATTATGTAAACTGTTGTTCCTGTAATCCATGGCACTCAAGAAATGTCAAAAATCACCTGTCACAATATGGCACTTATGTTCAGTAAATATAATGATGAATAGTTTGAGTGAAATTAGCTGCCTTCCTGCAGTAAACTTGAGGAGTGATTTTCCAAAGAATGTTTATTACTAATTCTTTAGCTGAAAACTGTTATAACTGTATTAGTTCATGGCTGAGTGTAATGTAATCCTTCATATTTAATTGCTTGCTTATTGCAATAGCAATGTCAAAAATGGGATCTGTTTAACCAAGATACAGCGGGTGGTCTGTTTTTTCTCTAATTCTGCAAGGAAACAAGCACAGGAATGAATACTCACATCTCCCACCTATGCTTGATGCACTTCAATGCACTACAGTCTTGCATTTTGTGCTTTGGGCTAAACCCATTTAAACATCTCTGTACAAAATACCTGTTCAAACTGATGCCTTACCTGGAATAATTGTACTAACAGTCTGCTACCTGCTTATGTCCTGTTCCCTTTGCCTTGTTTGGCTGAGATTTGCTGCATTTGTTCTGTGTCTCCTTGTAGTAATGATGCAGCATTCTGCCAAACTGTTTCCTGGGTCCTTGTAGCCAAATGTCTGTAGATCCAGACACCACACTCATAGCAGCAATGCTTGAAGGACTTGCTGAGCCGGTGTTTTAAAGTTTCTGGTGTACTTTCCCATCTGGATGATGGCAAGGGAAAAATGGAGTGTGTAATATGTAAGACTTTAATAAAAAATGCTTTCAGTGAGCTTTTTTGTTTTATTTGACCATCATTTCTGATGAAATTACTCTATTTGTAGGCAGAGGTGCAGTTACAGCACCTTTCTCTATTCTGCAGATGATGGTTATCATAAGAGATTACATCCATTTGCAGAATTGGACTTACCAAAAGAGGTTACATCCATTTCATAATTTAACTCCTTCTGTTGCCTTTACACACACAAGTGAGAGGAAAAAACCTTGTCTGCCCTCCCTGTTGGCAAGCTTCAAGTGACTGCATTACAAAGTTGATAGGATGAAAGGTGCAGCATTTTGGAAGATAGGAAAGAGAAGATCTCAAAACATCAGGTGTGCAGATATTGCAAAAATCTGTGCTTATTGCCCTGAAATTAAGCAAAGGGAGAGTGGCACCAGGCCTGCCTGGTTATGTGGGAAGAATAGGAACAGATTCCTTTCTGAGCCTGCTTTCTTATTCCATTCTAATAGTAGTGTAAAGGTGTCCTGCTTCCCAGTTTGTATTTCTACAGATTGCTGTAATAAATCAGTTCTTTTTCGCTATAAGAGAAAACTGAGATTTTGAGCTGCGTTGCTTAAAATTGTGTAGGAAGTCTAAGGAGGTTAATTGAAGAGCCTGGAAATGCACCTAAATTCCTCCAATTTGAGGTCAGAAACCTTGCTGCTAGATAGCTCTTTCTCTGTAGAGTCAAAGCTGCAGCAATGTATTTTTTCCACTTTGTATTCATGAAGTGAGCCAAATTAGTGAACAATAAGTTGGCTTGATACATAAAGCAAACGTTTTTTGGATAACTTTATTATTGTTCTGGAAGATTGCATGTAAGATTACATAAAGATTTTATGGCTAGATAATTCCAGTAGCTTTCAATGCAAATATAGGTCTGACCTTCAGAAATCATTTGGAAAACGCCATTTATAGATGAATTTGTAGATGCAGCAGTGATCGATAACCTCTCTTTTCATTTACTGGTTATTATATGACTTCTTTTTTTTCCACTACGAAAGCCTCTTCATTCAGATTCCTTGGCTTAAGTCCACATGATCAGTAGCTGCAGGTTTTGTAGGCTTTGTTAGTAATGAATACAGAACATAAGGCAGCATTTAGTCATAAAATCTGAATGGTTATTAGGGACAGTAAATAAGCTCCAAACAGTATTTTCAGTGACAGGGAGAAAATTCTTTCTCAAATAGTGTTAATCTAAAGGTATGTGTGGAGTTAACCAGAGCACATTTTGACCACTATTTTAAAGATCTATTAATTGAATAAGAAAATGATAAATAGAAATTCTAAATGAATGGCACAAAATTTATGCAGTTTGCCATCCTCTCCCCGGCAGATTACAGTCCCATGTATCAGCTTGTGCAAAGCTGAGACATCCATAGGTACATGTCCATAGGATAAGCTTCTAGTTTTTATTGCTACATGTGGTGAACTGTCAAGGCAGGTGATTTCTAATACTGTGCTCACAGAGGAGGGGGAAGAACAGATCAAGCATGATGTGAGAGTAACCACTTAATGTGGATTTGGACATCTTTAAAAAGGAAGGAGTTAGGATTTGCCTTTATAGAAAAGCACTAATGGATATACATATACAAAGGAGATAGGAACTCATTGTGGTGTAATTGGCTTCTGCTCCTGCCTAGCTTATTGCCTTTTATTTCAAGATGGAGCAAGTGGAAATTGAAGAAAGCTTTGAAATGCCAAAATTCTCTGGTATTTTTACTGTGTTTTGGAATTCTTTACGGTATAATCTCTAAATCCCAGCGATTGCGTTCTGCAACTAGCATAACAGGGCAATGAAATAGTTTCCCTTAGTAGTTATTTTTTCAAAGCTGTAATAGAGAACTAGATCTGGTTTCACTTTGTTTTTCATGTTGTTTTACTGCAGACCTTGAAGCTGTGCTTTCATGTGTATTGCTCAGTAAATCTTTATGGGTCAATCTTTTCAGAATCATGTGAGTGTAACATGAGCAGGAATAGAAGAAGAAAATTAGCAAGAAACCTCAACCAAACAAACCCTCACAGAAGAAAAAAATCTTTTTATTGTTGAAGTACTTATTCTCTCTCTTTCATGGCAGTTTTACCCTCCCTCTGATCCTTTGGTGAATAAAAAAAAGTGAAATTAGCTTTCTTTTCTTTAATGCTTTACAGAAAGAACGGGACTTAGAATTAGCTGCTCGAATTGGCCAGTCACTGTTAAAGAAGAACAAATCACTGACAGAAAGAAATGACTTCCTAGAGGAGCAAGTAGAACACATCAGGGAAGAGGTAAGCTTTTTGTGCCTCAGTGCTGTATATGCAGTGGTGGGGAGAATTTTCTTCTAGTTTCACCTTCTCAATACACTTGGCTGTGTTTGACTGCAGTAATAATGTTTTAGACATTTGAGGAGCATGTTTAGAATATAATAGGATGGTGCGTGTGTTTCTCAATTCATAGAATCTTAGAATGACGGAAGGGACCTTTAAAGGTCATCTAATCCAACCTCCTGCAGTGAGCCGGGATGTCTTCAGCTGGGTCAGGTTGCTTGGAGCCCCATCTGGCTTGACTTGGATGTTTCCAGAAATGGGGTATCCACTACCTCTCTGGGCAACCTGTTCCAATATTTGATCACCATCATTGTTAAAAATCTCTCCTTTACATCTAACCTAAATCTACCCTCCTTTAGTTTAAAACATTACCCCTTGTTCTATCAGAGCAGGCCCTGCTAAGAAGTCACTGACTTTCCTATAAACCCCTTTTTAAGTACTGAAAGGCTGCAACAAGGTCTTCATGGAGCTTTCTCTTCTCCAGGCTGAACAACCCCAACTCATAGGAGGGGTGTTCCTTTCAACTGATCATTTTTGTTGTCCTCCTCTGTACCTGCTCTAACAGGTCCATGTCTGTCTTGTCCTGAGAACTGTAGAGCTGGGTGCTCACCAGAGAGCAGGAGAGGAGGAGAATCACCTCCCTTGACCTGCTGGCCATGCTGGTTTTGATGCAGCCCAGGATAGGGGTGGCATTCTGGGCTAGGAGTGCACACCTTGGTGTGATCTATAAAACACACCAGAAAGGTTATATTGTTTCAAGTAACACCTTATGTCTTCCACAGATCATTGAGGTTTTAGTCAAATATTTATTTAGTTGTTATTTCTGGCTGTGTTCCTCTGAACAGGGAGTTGGGTGCTGTAGGTGCTGGCAGTTTCTTGATGGATGTGTTTTGGATAGAGCCAGCCAGGATGCTTTAAAAGAACTTTGTGTCTGTAACTACAAGTGTCACTGAACTTTGACTTAGTAATTTTGCTGGGAGCAAATGTTGTTTCTCTTATTCTGGGACAGTGACCTGGGATTGTGAATCTCATCCATATGTGATTTTGAGCAAGACAAATCCTACAGTTGTAGGGCGAGCAGGAAAACAATAAACTACAGTGGATTAAAAACTTCAGTAAGTAATAGAAACTGCTCAGGGTGTGAGGCACTGCCATGTATCTGAGATAGACTGGTGAATAGAGTGTGGATGGAGGGAACCCAGAGGTGTGATAAATGGTGGTGGTGCACACACATTGAAATAATATCCTTTGGTGTGGCCTACCCTCTTTAGAAAGGACAACTAATTCTCTTCTGTCCCAAAGGAGTGCTGTTGCTTGCTGCCCAAGTCCCATCATGTGGCAAACAAATTTATTTGTACATTGTTCAATATGACATTTACTAGGTATGTGCAAGGTGACTGAGCAGGACTGTGAGTTCATACCATCCATCCAGAGTGGAAAATTTGATTGAGATAGGTGGGGGACTGCCTCTGTCCAGATCTATTTTTATTTAGGACTGAGAAGCAGCATTAGGAAAAGTGCCACCAGAAATAAGCCTCTTACCAGGTGGCTTGGTATGTTGGGCCATATGTTCTGTCAACACCCCTCTTTATGCTGTTATTTTGACTCCTTCAGAAACTGATGCTTTTGAGGCAGAACTTATCAGGCTTTAAAGTCATGACACTTCTGTGTATTGCAAAATCTGTCTTTAGTAGATTTCAGATTTTCCATTAAAGCTGAACTGTGAATATTTGAATAGAACAGTAAGTAGGACAGGAGTCTGTAAGGGCAAGAGATAAAAGAATTTATTTGGTACTTTTAAAATTCTGTAAAAACTGTCTAAAAGTGGTTTGTCTGGGGGATATATGATTTTTGTAACATAGGGTCAAGTTCTTTCTGGTATGTGGTATAAAATTTAGGTTTTATTGGTATATGTATCATGACATAAATAATTTAGTTTTATATCTCTTTGACCTACCAAACTTGTCTTGATAAAACCTTCTGTCCATCCTGTGATGCAGCTTCAGTATTTCCTGTGTGCTGGGAACATGCCACATTGATAGGTACATGTCAAAATAACACAGACCTGTGCAAAAGATACTTGGGTTTGTCTTTTGAGTTTCTGTTGTTAGGTACTGCTTGTGTTTAGGGAGGGGCTGTGGTCATGTTCAATAAAAACTGATGGGACTGAGATTTTTCCTGTAGTGCTCTAGAGAACAAAGGGTAAGGGCACTAAAGTGAGCACTATGCTGTGAGCACAGATACTTTAGTCTCAGCTTACTGTTTCAGTATTATATTCTAAATGCTTAGGCATTGTATTGAGAAAACTTTCTTAATTGTAAAGTATTTTGGTTACAGAGATGGGTGCCTGCCTTTCCAGTACAAGTGTAATTCCCAGGTACAGTGTGTCTACCTGCCATTGCATTATGGTGTTCAGTAAGACGGATGCAGCTCCCATCTCAAGATATGTCTCTTTTCACTGGGATGGTGCTACCTACACTTTAGTATTGTTTCCTTTGAACTGAGAGCTCAGTATCAAAGAAATACAAACTGTCACAATGTGAACTGTGTTTGGAATGGAGTAGCTTCTCCTAATCTTTCTGTACTTCCCAGTTTCTGCTTCTTTTTCCTCTACAGATTTTGTCCAATGTTTCTGAAAGGCAGCACTTCAAAGACAGTGTCAGTCCTCAAGTAACAATACCTCAAATCTGTGATAACTCCTGAGTACTACAGTCCTGTTAATCTAGTTCCAGGTCATCTGCCAGAATTTGTGTTTTGATGATAGCTGGTTTTAAAGTCCAGGTCTGGTTTTGGTCTCTGTAAAGTGAGAGGAAAGGAAAAAGGTGAATTATAATTTGAAAGGGTGGCTTAAATAAGGGAATATTAGTTTTGGTGTGTTGAGTAGAAAGTAATGTTGGAAAGACAGAAATGCTCTTTGGCTTGGCATGTTATTTGCATACAGTGTAACAGGGTGTTCACTGTTCACTTCCTTTTGAGTGAATAATTCCAACCTGTTAAACATTTATTTGCTGTCAGTCAGGCAAACAATTCAGCTGGACTCTTGAAATGGTTGATTCAGTAAGGATTGTTCCTTCTGCTTAGGTCCCATGTCTCTGTTGTGCTCTGTGTGGGGATCCTTTAATCTTCTACGTAAATTATTTCTGATACAGGTGCAGCTGGTTCATGAGATAGTTTTGAAGCTGAGTGAAACTTTCAGTCCAGCAGAGGGAATTCAAAGCCTGAAGAGATGAGCTATCACCATGCTTGGTTCCCAGCATATCATGAGCCTTGTCCCCTGGGGGCAGCTCAGTCTCTATTACTGCATTGTGCAGTTGTTTGCTCCGAAGGGTACATGTTGCAGTGGCTTGTGAAAATGTAGAAGAGGCTCTCTCTGTTTATAAAACAAGTCCTCTGTTTTGCAACATGAAAATGTGTACTGGGTCTCTCTGGAGTGAAGCTAGTGTTCTTCCTGGCAGCCTACCTGGCACTGTGGATTTGTGACTAAAACACTGTTGGTAACAAACAGCGTTTCGACTGTTGCTGAGCATCCATCTTTTCCCTCCCCCCCATCTCACTTTTTTTATAATCTCCACTCTTCCCCCCACCTGCACAAGATGCTGGAAGGGTGCACAGCTTGTGTAGCTGACCCAAACTGACCAAAAGGATGTTTGATACCTCATCGTGTTATGCTCAGCAATAAAAGCTCAGGGAAAGGAGGAAGAAGCTGGGACATTCATGATTATGGTGTTTGTCTTCACCAGTAACAGTTGTGTGCCAAGGCCCTGCTTTCCAACAACTGGCTGAACATCCACCTTCTGATAGAAAATAGTGAATAAGTTCCTTATTTTGCTTTGTCTGCACGGGCAACTTTGCTTCACTTATTAAGTTGTCTCGGCCCGTGAGGGTTTTCTTGCTTTTGATTCTCTCCTCCATCCTGTGGGGGTTGTGGGGGGGTTGTACGTGCTCAGATGGTGGGTGTTTAGTTGCTGGCTGAGATTAACACACCACAAAATGCTGTGTCAAAGGGATGTGTTGCTGCAAGTTACCACAGGAAGTTTTTTACTGTTTCACAGCATAATTAAGATTGGAAGTGAGCTCTGGAGGTCATCTTGTCCAATCCTTCTTCTTAAGCAGGGACACCTACAGTCAATTGCCAAGGACCATGTCCAAGCAGTGTTTGAGTATCTCCAAGGATGGAGACCCCACAAGCTCTCTGGGCAAACTGTTGCCAGTGCTTGGTCACCCTCACAAAAATAAAGTTGTGCCTGATGTTCAGAAGGAACCACCCGTGTCAGAGTTTGTGCCCATTGTTTCAGGTCCTGTTCCATTAAAAGGTCAGCCTTACTGACTGTTCACCCTCTTTTGGAGGATTGGAATGCTCAGAAATGGCAGTAAAAAAATAGTGTCCTTGATCTTTTTAATTCATATAGAAAAAATAGTACCAAAGCTGGGGATGATCTAGTGCCCACCCACTGACAGCATCTGAATCCTTGCTGCTTGAAGATCCTGAGCTACAATGTGCTGGAGGGGAGTAAATTGTTATTTTTGGTCCAGTGTTTTAGCTCTTCCTGAAGTGGAGAAAATGAGCCTTCAAAATTAATGCATGGATTTTATTTAATAGTTTTCTAATATGTGGTTGGTTGGCTGGTTGCTTTTGTTATATGCCTCAGGAGGACTTGGTGCCTTAGCACTTCTGATTACACCAGATAGCCTTAGTAAAGGAAATTACTTTGTTTCCTTCGAATTCTGCACAGTTCAAGTGCTTTATTGCATTGTGTCTGTTTTTTGTTTGATGAAAATGTACCTTAAATCTATTTTATTGATATTCTCTGTTTTTTTCCAATAATAGCTACAAAGATAAGTATGCCTACAATGCAAAAAGCAGAAGTTTTTAGTAAAAAGAAGCGTGCTCTGCAATTTTTCCATTGGAAAGTGCAAACTGAGGACCAGGTCTTGCAGTGCAAGTGAAAGGAAATGGATCTGTCTGATCAGTTATGCTGTCTATAGCTGTGCAAGGCAAATAAAAATCTCTTGTTGCTGGAGTTTTAAATTGCAGCTGTGAAGGGGTGCAGGTGATACTGTGTAATTGGGCTTTTAACCCTCTTCTTGGAGAATCACAATATAAAATAACAAACATTAAGTTTGTGGAACTCACAATTACAAGGAATCTTAATCACCCAGTTTTAATGTTTTGTTCCATTTTGATACATGTGTGTACTAAGCATGGGACTCCCACAGACTACTTTACTAGGCTCAGGTTTTGTAGTTATCAAAGCCCAAACTACACCCAGAAACTGACTGCAGCCTCTGCTGTTGGAACAACCTGAGTACAGCAACCTCCCACTCTGTGGTGTGTTCTGTAGCTCAGCAGGCTCTTGAATCCCAAATGTAACCTTGCTACACAAGTATTCTAGTAATTTTATCTAAAACCTCGTGGAGAGGAAAAAATGTCTTTATCTGCAGTGTCTGTCTTGATTCTGCCACATTAATTGCTTATGGTATCATTGCAATTTATCCATTACTGGGGATGTGAATCTAGGCTAATGCAACAGTGAATCAGGATTGCTCATCTTAGAGAAGGTGAAAGAAACATGTCTAATAGCAGTGGATAATTGCATTTTTTTAACTTTTAAAGAGAACATTCAGTGGCTAATTTAAAATGCACGTTTTTCCTATCTAAGAAATAATAGAAATTGTTCTGGTCTGTATCAGTCTTGGCCTCTTAATTTAGTCTGGAGTTGGTGCCTGGAGGATGAATAACTTGCTAATTTGCAGTGGATTTACTTAAGAATGTGCCTAGAAAATGAACTTACTCATCTGCAAGCTCTTTCTTTGTGCAGGTTTCTCAGTTGCGGCATGAGCTGTCCATGAAAGATGAACTGCTCCAGTTCTACACCAGTGCTGCTGAGGAAAGTGAGCCAGAGTCTGTCTGTTCCACCCCGTAAGTTAATCGACCTTACATCTGCTGCTAAGCATGGGTAGTTTGGACAACTTAATAGCTTTGAAAAAGTAGTAAAATTATCCCTGTATTGGCTGAAATTATAAGTGCAATTCCAAACTTGGCGCATAGCACCAGCTGGAAGGATTGGCACTGAACCACATGGCTCTGCAGGTGCCAGCAAGGGTGGGGAGGAGAAGGTACACAGGGAGGCTGCTGATGCAGCACTGCAGCTTCCAGAGGAACATGAGGCTACTGACAGTAGCCCAGTACACCTCATACATTTGCATGCTAGAACATGCTACATGTGTGACAGTTGTGCTTGAAGGACCTGAAGGCACTATGGAAAAATTCCAAGCCGAGGGAAAGAGAAAGCATGACTTACAGCTTGAGTTCCAGGCAGTTATCTGGCTGAACAGCTCTGCAGGCTCTGAGGGGCTGTCTGCCCTTGCAGAGTTATTGCTGCATTCTGGTGAAGCATGTGCAGCATTAATCAGGAGCTATTGGGTTGCTCCCTGTAGTGAAGTGTTTTGTTGTGTTTTTTTTTCTTTTTTTCTTCTCATTGCTTTGGCTGAATAACTTTCCCGTAGGAAATGTGTGGAATAATAAATAAATTTTTAAAATGTGTTCTCTTTGAAAATTCACTGCAAGTTTATTGCTGCCCCAGAGTACTGGCATGAATAGGCTGTATTTCATGTGGCTCTGTTCTGTTTTGAGACCTCTGTTCAGTCTAGTCTTCTGCAAGGCTGGCCATAATACAGGTAAAAATGAGCTAAAACTGTTGCTTTTGTTACAAGGCTGAAGAGGAATGAATCTTCTTCCTCCGTCCAGAACTACTTTCATTTGGACTCTCTTCAAAAGAAACTCAAGGACCTTGAAGAGGAAAATGTTGTGCTTAGATCTGAGGTGAAACTGCTCCCTTTGTGTTTTGCTTAATATAGTTGTTGAGTTAAATGCCAGAACTACAGGTATTGAAAGTTGAGAGAGTATAAGAGTATATAATTCCACATGTGACACGGGTCTCTCTGTAGTTGTTTAATCACCGTCCTTTATCCTTCTAAATGAAGGAAAGGCTGAAATGTGGAAGCTACACATTTAGGTTGGAAAAGTCCTCCAAGAGCATTGAGCCCAACTTTTGACTGATCAACACCTTGTCAAGTAGACCATGGCACTAATTGCCACTTGAACACCTCCAGGGATGGTGTCTCCACCACTGCCCCAGGCAGGCACTTCCAGTGTTTAATCCTTTCCATGAATAAATTCTTCCTGAATGAAGCTACATGCAGAGCAGTTTTTGTGCCAAAAGAATGTGCAGGAGCATGGGTAGATTTTGGAGCCCAGCACTTCACTTTGAAACAGGTCTTAAAGAGCTAACCTGGTAGATCTGTGTGGCTTTAGCTGCAGATCTGAAGTTTAGAGTCTGGTGTAGTCTCTCTAATACAAATTGAGTGTTTATCAAATAAGTGCTACCCTAAATTTGCCTTAGCTTTCTTCAATTTGTGTTTCAACTCAGGCAGTTTAAACTGAATGGGTTTTTCTTGACTTTTATTTTTGTTAATATTCTGTTTGTTCCACAGATGATGCACTTTTTAAAAGTTTGTTTACTTCTCTCTGTCAGAAGTACTACTTTATAATTGAATATGAAGTGAATAATTTTATATTTTTCAATGCAACTTTTAAACCTTGGAGCATGTTACTGCTTTGCAAACATGTAGCAGACCATAGCTGAAGAGATACACTTTTGATCTAAGAATGAATGTATGAAAAGAGAGCGTCATGACCATTTTCTGCTGCAAATGCAGGGCCCATTTTAAATAGGTGGTGTCACACCTTTGCACAAGACACCTTGTAGTGGAGACTTAATTGAGGAGTTGCTCAAGGAAGATGAGCAATAGATGGTCTGAGAATAATAAAAGTAGGGTTAGAACTGAGAGAGCCACTGTGTCTGGAGCTGATAGCACAGCCCCACACAGCACTGCCTTCCCATCCAGGGAGGTGCAGTCGGTGCCAGGAAGGCACAGGATGAAGCCGAATTTGAAGGCTGTGAGCTGTGCAGTTCTCTACAGATGCAGTCTGTGGGTGTCTGTGCATGCCCCCAGCTCTGGGAAAGGATTACAGACCCACTGAGGTGATGCCAGACAGAACCAGCTGTGGCCACGCTGCTCTTGGCACTCCTCAAATCAGAATGGTGATGACAGAGCAGGGAACAAGGGGGCACTAAGGTTTTTTTGTGGGGTATATCGTTGAAGTGCCAGAACCAAAACTCTTCAAATACTATCCGAATGTCTTCTAAATACTTGCATCTTTAATTCAGTTATTTAAACCAAGCATTTATTTAGTTTGTGATGATACCTAGCTTTGCTCAGGTGATCAGATCAAGCTCTGCATGCTGATCTTTCCTGTGGTCAGGGTTTGTTCTTTTTTTCCTTTTTCTTTTTTTCCCCTCCACTTTTAGTGCAAAATACACAAGTGCCATCTAGTGGGCGTATGGTGATAGTGATGCAAGTGTCTCCATACAGTAATGTCTCTGCACCTGGCCCCTTTTCCAGAACATGAGAGAGGGCAGGCAAAAACTGTAGTTTCTCACTGTCTTCCTGAAGGAGTATTTAGAATAGCTTGTCTTTCTGAAGCAGATGGAAGTGCAACAAAAGACTGGCAAAGAACAAATGTGCTAATGTAGCATATTTGATGTGGATTTCTTGAACAGGCCTGTCAGCTGAAGACTGAAACAATTACTTACGAAGAGAAAGAACAACAGCTTGTTAATGACTGTGTAAAAGAGCTAAGTATGTCCCTACTTCTTTATCCTTCTCATTTGAGGTAGTTCAGTAAAAAAACCAAACAGGCAGGTCAGTCAGTCATGTTTTTCTGTGGTACTTATTTTCCATATAGAAATGGTTGTGAGTAGAAAATTTCTGGCTGAAATGTAACAGCAGAAAATGCTGGCTGTAAGCTGAATCTTTCTAGGTTAAAAATGGTTTTGCATTGAAAATGTTAAGGGAAAGTTCAATCTCCTTTGCAGCATGAGCACTTGATGTCTTTCTGGTTTTGTGTCCTACTGTTATTTTTCAAAAATGCCTCGCTGTGTGTTGGGGTAGGATTCTGCTGAATCAAGTGATGTTCCAAAAGAACATCTTTATGCTTACTTTTCTGCTTTTGGGTTTGTGGTGTTAATTGCAATCACTTATCTTAAAGGGGATGCAAACATCCAGATTGCCAATATCTCTGAAGAGTTAGCAAAGAAAACTGAAGATGCTGCCCGGCAGCAGGAAGAAATCACCCATCTTCTCTCTCAGATAGTGGATCTGCAGAAAAAGGCAAAAGCTGTAAGGAATCCAGTTATGAGACTTCTGTTATTTGCTGCTAATGTAGCTGGAGGACAGGTTACAATCCTGTTTGTACTAGAGCCTAAAGGAAATTTTCCACCCTCCTTACGTGGGTGATCTTGTTTGATGTTTCATATCTAACATACCTGACTAGAAAGCATCAGTTTATTAAAAGATGCATGTATATCATTTGTCAAAGGCAATGGTTGAATTTATTTCAAATATTAGACGTAAAATTATGCTGAGTGACATTGGTAGGACAAGAGTGTCAGTGCAAGTATTTCAGTCGACACATTCATTTGTGGGTTTATTTAGCAGGGTACAGTCTGATGCTGCATGCTCTTGTGGTAACATTTTAAATGTTTTTAAACCAATACGTGGACTAATATTGCTGCAGAGGGGATTTTAGAAAAGCTAGAATTTTAATACAAATTTCATCACAGGACAAAACATCACAGTATTACTAACATTTTTTGACGTATTTTAGTGTGCTGTTGAAAATGAGGAACTTGTCCAGCATCTGGGAGCAGCTAAAGATGCCCAGAGACAGCTCACAGCAGAGGTGAGTACATTACTTAGTAAGACAACAATTTATAGCAGGGCAATGACTGTTCATTTTGCCATGAGAGGTTTAGTCTAAGTTGGATCAGAAGTATTAAATAATGTTGCCTATGTATATGGCATGAAGGAACATTTATGTTCCTAGTAGAATTCAAAACCTTCTCCTTCCTATTCTCTCCATACCTTTTGAAAAACAGGAGCTTATGAGGTGTATAGAAACTCCTTTAGGGGTTGACTTCTCTAGGTTGGTAGTTTAAGCCTGTTTTGAATAGTGAGATAACATGGGAGAGGTTGTTTTAGCTCTGTTCAGTGAATAAACTGAAGGCAGTCCAGTATTGCTGACTGTCTTTTGGGCACTATATTCACATGAACAAAGGGGACAAAATAGAATAAATAAAGCTTAATCCTCTTAGGATGTGTCTTGCAGTTGGACTACTTGGTATTGAAGGTGGGAATGCCAAGAGAAACTTTTCCTGCTGGTGCAACTTTTGTATCTGTGATACTCTAAAAACATTAAGCTCGTGCTTCTCTATCACTTTCTTAGGAAAGAAAATGGACAGGATCTCTAAGCCAATCCTTTTGTTTTTATGAAATTTGTAGGACTGCAGTATTTCAAACTTCTGCCACTTTGCCAGACTTGGTTGAAGTGGCTGATGAACTCAAACTGTGTGGGTACACAGACATCTGCAGGCAGAGAGATTACCTAAAATGTGTTTCCTGAGAAAGTCAAGCTAAAAGAAAGGCATGGTCTTAGGCTGTTGGAGGTTATATGTGTATATGTACATATGCAGGCAAGTCTAGGTTTTAAAATTCCAAAGTCCTTTGGAACACTGTGAAATATCCCTTGCCCACTGTTGTCATCATGGCAGTGATTAGGAACTAAACCTGATCAGATAAAAGATACTTCTTTTTTTTTTTTTAGTTCTGTATCTTTTTGACAGTGGCTTCATGTAGATATGTTGGGAAGGAAATGGAGCAAACATTTCCTTCCATATCGTGCCCCTCACCCCCACCTTCCCATTGCTAATCCAAGTTATTTATGGTTTTCAGTTATAGCCACTCATTGGAGTTCTGTTCCTTTTAAGTGGAATATTCTTCCCTGCACCATTATCACCTACCAGTGTTAAAAGCAATTGCAGGCTTTTTCTGATAACAGTGCACCCCATAAGGTGTTGGGCTGTTTTCTGTGTTACAGCTGCGAGAGCTGGAAGACAAGTATGCAGAGTGCATGGAAATGCTTCATGAGGCGCAAGAAGAGCTGAAAAACCTTAGAAACAAGACAATGCCAAATGCGATATCACGTCGGTACCACTCTCTCGGTCTCTTCCCTATGGTAAGCAGATTTAAGGGAAACAGACACCAGAAAACAACCAAGCAAAGCAAGTGTATTTCCATCTGGCTTACAGCTTCAGGGATAGGATGCTGGGCAAGACATAAGCATAGGTGAAATGTTTATTTGTATAAAGTAAAAGGATACCTGCGTGATCAATTTTGCATCCCTGGTTCTGAAACGGTGGTGCTGTGCAGCTCCCTGGTTTTGCTGCAGTATTATATACAAGCTGCAGCTGGCTGTGCTTATGCTGTATATCATGGGTAGCATTAATAGGTTGCTGCACAGTTCTGTACATCTTTGCTGTGCATCTCCTGTACTGTTGTGCTGATCTTCATTAGGAAGCATTAGGAGCTTCCTGTTTTTCTTCAATGTCCTTGGAAATATAACTTCCTGATAACAATGGTTTCCAGACATGGCATCTTTCTAGTCTCTTATGCATTCTAGTTCTTCGGTACTTGAATACATACCTTCTTGGTTTAGGGCCACTGAAAATTCAGTGGTCCATTAGAAGAATATTTGTTGCTAATCTGTATTATGGCAACAACTGGTGTTTGTTTACCTGGTTTCGTGTGATTATGACATTTAAAGCACAGGGGATATGCAGCACTTCAATGTAATGAGAAAAAAAGAGTGGGTAAGAATGCGCCCAGTGTCTGGCTCTGCTTGCCTGTGCAACTCTAGGATAGTTCCATTACTTTTGAAGGCAGTGGTATCAGTGGTTTCTTTTGAATTGCATTAATGCAATCAAGCAGCAGAATCTGGCCCTTCTCATCTTTAGCCATTTCTTGTCTTGCTGCTGAGGAAGAACACATTTTATTTGTGCTCACAAGAAGTAAATTGCCAACAGAGGCTTAGCTTGCCTTCTCGTGTTCCCTTCTGAGACTGAACACAGGCCAATTTAGAGTGCAGATGTTTGATAATACAAGCTGTGCTTGCACAAATACAGTTGAAAGCCGCAAAAAATATGCTTGTGCTGAGATAGGTTTATGTATTTTGTGTGAAAATGATTTTCAAACGTTGAACCATGGGATGAAAGATCATTCAGGTTTGCAAATATTTGACACTTAGACTCTGCACCCAGCAGTAAAACCAGCTGTGAAGAATTGGTGATCTGTCACCTGTAACCTTATGGAGGAAGTATGTAATGCTTTATGCCAAGAACCGTGTCATCTTCGTAGAAGATTGAGTAATTTTGTGACAGGGAAGAGTGTTTTCTGTTTGTTTTAAAGGAAAACATATCAAGCAAAACTTTATACCTGAAGGGTGAATGTTACTGAGTAGCGAATTCAGTCTGAGAAGTTGGGGCACCTGAATTCTCTTGTTTCCTGGGGTGTTTTTTTAGGTTCTTTGACAGATATCATATGTCATTAGTTGCTAAGAAGTGTGGCAGAATGAAACTAAGCCATATTTTATTAGCGCTTTAAATATCCACATTAGTCTTCCAACTTTCCAATAAATTTTCATTTTTAAGCCTTTCTTTTTTTCTGGAAATACTCTTTATTAGTTATTTTTTCTTTTATATAATAATTTATTATTTTCTGCAATGGCAACGTATTAATACTATGATATTTGTTTCTGTTTTGTGCTTATTATTACAGGATTCTTTGGCAGCAGAAATAGAAGGGTCAATGAGGAAAGAACTGCATTTAGATGAACCCGACTCTCCGGACTTGGCGTACGACTGAAAAGATTTGGTTCCTAATTGATTCATTATGTCTGAAGTTAATTATTATTGGATGAGAAATAAAAAGACAGGAAATTGTAGAGCTGGAGATTTAAAAAGGAATATTTCTGGCCAAGTGTGAATGATAGAGAGAAAGGAAAATAAATTGTCTAGTTATTGGGGTTTTATCTTCTGCTGAAGTTACCAAAAGAAAACACCTGTATATAGGTTTTGCTTTCTCTTACAACCTTTTTGTCCTCATTCATGAATGCTGAAAATGAGAAAAGGTTTCTTTTCTTGTGTGCTATCATGCTAGGTTTCTTCCCATGATTAGGAGAGGACTTCAGTGTAGTGGATTTTCTCTTCAGGTTTTGTAACATTTATACCCAGGTGATTATTGATCTAATCCAGTTTTTACAGGGAGAACATCAGTGCAGAAAGGGATTTGTAATGGTGTGATGTCCATTACACCTGTGCTGAAGTTCTCTTGAATTAACTTGTTCCAAACTACTCTCTTGTTTAAGTACTTGTGACAGTACAGAAGCTATAGATAGATACAGCCTGGCAGAAGTGGCCTCACTGACGCCACTTGCACGTGTGTGCCAATGGGTTTATCTCACCAATTCGTACAAAGCATGGATTGTTTAATTTGAAACAAGTTAATCCAGTTTAGAGGGTCTGTTAGAGAGTTTACAAAGACAGGACAGTCAGGGAAGTTACAGTAGGCACTTCCCCCAAACCTTCTAATTGCATTTGTAAAAAGCTTGACGCATACATTAACGTTCGCTGAGCATGAGCCAAGAACTGAGAGTGAGGCTTTGACAGAGTGGAATGTTGATTAGCAAAATGTAAGGTCAGAAAGATGTGAGCATGCTCACACCCCATAGGATCCTTTGGTCCTTCCAGAATAACCTAACTTAAACCTTGTTTAACTTTTTTAGAATGTCTTTTGTATTGCTTTGCATGTACCAGAGGAGGATACTTTTTTTGGTTGCATGGCTAGTCTTGAGTTTATTTATTTGTGCAGTAGTAGTAAGTGTAACCTCCATGGGACTATTTATTGGTAAATGCCCTTAAATCCAGCCTCTTGAAGATACACAGCTACAGACTTGGAGCCTACACACAAGGTGCAAGTTTTGAACACTCACAGACAGAAGGGAAGAAATTAGAGTGACAGTAAATAGCAAAAGGCACGCTGTTGCTGTTCCATCCTGGCAATGTTACCTTGCAGCTAAAAGGAATGTGCTGTTCTTGTGTTCAGCCACTGTTGATCTGTAAAACAACACAGCAATGGCACATCTGTAGCATGATGTAGGGCAGTTATATGTTGTCAAGAAATTACTGGTGAAGTGTCATCTGATCTTAATCTTGAAACAGGTGAACAGTGGTTGTTATGGTATCAGGACAATGGTGATAAAAAATGGACTGTAGAACTAGGTCAAAAATTAGGTTTCCTTGACAGCCTCTCTCTAAACTCTTGGTCCATTATATTTCTGGGATTTATTTATTTATTTAAGAAACCTACTATTTAAGGGAGTTAGAATTTGGTTGCAAAGAGAAAAGATAGAGACTTGTTTGCACAGAGATACTCAGGAGAGTAAATTCAAATTCTCTTTTAAAATGGATTAACCAGTTCATAATTAAGAATTGAATGGAGATGGATTCTGTTTTTTAAAAACTCATTTCCACATAATGTCTTTGCAGTGTATTGAAATGGTCTTTCACTTATTTTTTATTAATATTTGAAAGGGCCCATGCACATAACTGTCAAATGTTCTGTCAAAAACATTCTATTCTGATGGAAGAATTGTGTTGATGGATTGAGGAATGGCCAGACTGTAGCAAGTGTAGGACTCTATGCATACTACTTTACAGAAACTATACATAACCATACAGTGGTTGGTGGAGCTGTGAATAGAAAGGGCTGTTAATAAGCTGTTACCTGTTTCTGTGTTCCTTCTTGAGGTAAGAAATGTTGTGTGATTACTGGCTGTGTTTATGTCTTTCAGTCATCAGAAGCGGGTCTTCGAGACGGTGAGAAATGTTAATCAAGTTGTCAAGCAGAGATCCATGACTCCGTCACCAATGAATATCCCAGGCTCTAACCAGTCCTCTGCTATGAACTCAGTCATTTCCAGCTGTGTCAGCACTCCACGTTCCAGTTTCTATGGGGGAGACATCTCTAACATCATGATAGACAACAAGACCAATAGCATCATCCTAGAGACAGAGTCCTCTGACAATGGGTCAGTACTGTAGTGCTGGCCTTGGCTTTTGCTTTGTTTCTGACATAAAGGCAGTGTTTCTATTTTTCCTCTTTTTGTTATAGTTTTTGAGCACTCAGGTTTATTTAAAAAGGAAACCTTTTTGGAAGTACTGTGTGTCAATCAGTGTCTGCAACTCATGCCTGTTCTGAGATGCAGCATCACGAGATGATGTAAAACCACCCTTTGTTTTTGCAACTGTGGGCCAACACTTAGAAATAATTATATTTTCACTGTTTTACATAAATGCCAAGGAGTTCTGATTTGAGTTGCAGCTGCAGTTAACTTTTTTGATCCTAAAAATAAAGTGTGCCTCTGTAGGTTACCTAATATGAAACTTGTGAATGAAACCAGTCAGAACTTTGTTGCTTCCCCCAGTACAGCTCCACACTGTGCTGCACATGCTTTTCACTAAAAATTATTTAATACCTCAAAACATGGTATGCTTTTCAGCATAATATACTCTTGGGACTCACTGAGGTATTCTTACAGCATTGGCCCTGTAAGATGTGACCTGCTTCCTTGAGTTTAAATCTAAGAGACTCACAACAAGCAGTCACCTCTCATCTCTTTGTAGGAGTCAGCTCTTAAGTAAAGTGCAGGTTTTCCAACCAGGAGTTTCCTGGCAGAAACTAGGTAAAACTGTTCTAGTATGAAAGAGAAACAAAAGGTGTTTGCCTTTTGAGCTTTCCAGACAAGCAGCAAGTTGTTCCCAGGCAAATTGCTATTTAAAGGCACTGGTGGAAAACTGTCATGTAGAAGNCCCCCCCCCTTTTTTTTTTCTTTGTGTGTCCCCTGTTATGTTTTAGAAATGAGGACAGGCTGAAGAAGCCTGGAACTCCAGGGACTCCAGGCTCCAGTGACCTAGAGACTGCCCTTCGCAGGCTCTCCCTGAGGCGGGAGAATTACCTCTCGGAGCGGAAGTTCTTTGAAGAAGAGCAGGAAAGGAAGTTGCGGGAACTGGCCGAAAAGGGAGAGCTCCGCAGTGGTTCTGTTACCCCCACAGAGAGCATCATGTCACTGGGAACTCACTCCAGATTTTCAGAATTCACTGGATATTCAGGAATGTCTATCAGCAGTCGCTCCTACCTGCCAGAAAAGCTTCAGATTGTGAAACCACTAGAAGGTGATAACAAAGGGCCTCGGCCTTTATCTGTTGTTCTTAGTGACTCTTTGTGGTCTCTTATCCATCACCAGAAAGCAGGAAATCTTTGCAATACATACTCTTTTTACTTTAGAGACAGCAATCCACGCTGTTGGTTTGAGATCTTCTAACTACTGTGTTTTCCCACAAGCCTTAAAAGTGTTAGGAAACAATTCCACCCAAGGCAGTAAAATCAATATTACAAGCCACGTGCATATCAGCAGTGCAGCTTTACAACTGATTAAATGTTGCCATTTCATACTTGGAGAAGGATGGTGTATAAGTATATGAAATCTAAACAACTAGAGTTCCGTAAATTAGTGTCTGGAAAGGCCCTTACCTACTTTAATTAGTCTGGTTGGAAGGCTATTTTAGCAATTAAAAATAATCTCTGGACTTTAGTTGGCTGTTTGAGTGGTCACACATGAGGCACTTTGGGTTTGCATTTCATGTGTGAAATAAGTGGGGATTTTTTAAACTCAATTTTCCTTCACATATTATCTCAGGACAAGGCAAGGTACAGGTAAGATGACAGTCAGGGCTAGAGCTTTATTTCTGAGTTCGTTTCAGTAGTCTGTCTAAAATAGCTGGCAGAGCACACTCTGTATAGTCTGCCTGGCTTTCTTCAGTTCTTTCAGGTTGTATCTGGAAGTTAGTTGAGTAAATTCAGGTTTTAAACAAAACAAAGCTGTTTTGCTGTAGTTTTCCTGTTTTGCAGGCACAGTAGTTAATATCATTTAGCTTTGACTTCTCTCTCTCTTTTCCTTTAACAAAACTCTTGTTTTGCATTGCAACGATGTGTGTTTTAATTGCAGAAGTTCCTCTTTTTTCATCTTTTTAGAACTAATTTATTTTCCATATAAGGAGCATTTAGCATGATGCATATTCAGAAGCAGAAATAACCTGAAGAAAGTGATGTACTGTATCTACCTACTCAAATTAAATTATAGCCATAGCACACAAATCCATACTGTCTAGCAGATTTTAATAGTTTGTTTTCATGGCTGCTTTTAAATGGTCATAAAATTTCTTGTACCACATGAGGGAAATGATGATTCAGCTTTGTTTCAGTTTCTGGTTGCTACCACTGTAATAGATTTCTGTCACCATCCCATTATATCTGCTTTTTTCTTCCAATAAACTCTTAAAGTCTTTATCATCTTTCTATCTGTCTGGGTATTTTTTTTTCCTGGTTTTGTTCATCGTTCTCACTGAGTCATTTTTCTCTTAAAATTACTGCACCTTTTAAAGTACTTCTTATGTTTGGTTTTAGATCTTATTTGTAGTTTGTTTGTATATGCCTGTTTCATAAGTTTAATGTTTGCTAACTTTTATTAACTACATGTTTATGATTCTGTTCTGCACTTCAGCTGAGTTTCTTTCCTGAGTATTTTTCATGAGATTTAATTTTTGTTTTCAGCTTCATGGATGCTTTCAGACTGCTGAGGCTGTACCTGCAGACTGTTATCACTAGTTGTGCCTTTGGTTTTATTACTGTTTTACTAAGGGTGCTCATGCCATAAAATAGAGGAAATAAAAGTTAGTTCTATAATCAATTTCAGGTTAATGACTTCTACTCCTTTAAAGCAGTCTTTTAAATCCCACAGTAAAATAAATAGAATGACAGAAATACTAAGAAATTAATCATCTTTTGCACCTTTAAAAAACCCAACCCATGCTTTCTTTTGGTCAAAACAGAAGGATTGCTTGGTGTGACTTACTTTAGTTACAGTCTAGTATTTGGGTTTTTTCCTTTCTTTTTAAACTGTGCATCCGTAGCTTGTTGTGCCAGAAGCATGAACTAGCACTCCCTGTGTCCTGTAGGAAAACTAGAGCCTTGAACTGATTATGTCTTCACCCACTTTATTGCAATTGTGGCAGCAACACATTGTGAATTTCTAAGCTTTCTCTGACCCTTATAGTCTACATGCTGTCATGCAGAGATATCAGGAATACAGGAAAAAATAAGTTACTGCACTCATATACTTATTTTGTTCTTGTATTCCTTCTTCCTTCAGTTGCACAGTAATTCCTTTATGCCATCTTTTACTGATAATGTCATTTACACAATGTTCTAGTAGGTGCCTGGGACTTTCTGCACCCTTCTTTTTTTATTTTTTTGGGGTATTTACAACTGTTGCATTGCTTTGTACATTTGTGGTAGTTTTCTGCATGGCAAAGTTAAAGTTCCCTTACACTCATTTTATGAGATCAAGATTAAACTCAGATATCCTTCTTTTTGTGATGAAGCTTAGGCTGTTTTGAGTTCCAGCTTCCAAAAGAAACTAACAACATGGAGTTTCAATAGAAACGTTGAAGTTCAAAATGCAGATGTTGTGGTGAATATCTTTCCTATGGAAAGGGATGATGTATATTAACAATTAAATGCTTGTGTTCTGCAGAGTTCATTTTAAGCTTTCAATTTGGTGAGATTTAAGGTGAAAAAGGTTACATCTTCAGAAACTAGCACATACAAGTTAATTAGCTTTTTGCATTTTGCATGCAGTGAAGAAAGAAATTTTTATTTCCATTGTTCTGTAATTTTTGGAGTATAGTCTGACAGCAAACCTTGGTTAAGGCTTAATAATATCTGGCATTTCTTCACATTCTGGGATACTTCTTTTATGTAGAAACAAAAAGCTTGGCCTTTGTGACAATTCAGAAGTAAATAAAAGTTATATGGATGTCGCTTCTCCGCAGTTATTTGTTTCGGGGTTACAATTTCTTCTTCTTGAGCTTCAAGGTACCAATCCTCTTTAGTCCTTCAAAACTTACTTTAAATGAAAAAAAAAAAAAAAGGTTCATTATCCAAAGTAATCTAGCAGATTATTCTAAGACAGAATTTACAGGAAAAGTGAGATAGGCTTAATTAAAATGATCCCAGTCATTCTGGAGAAAGAGTTTTTCCCTGTTCACTTCCTATTCCACAGTAAGCTTCCTGAAATAAAATATCCTTATGTGAAATGACAATTTTTCTCATTCCATAGGATTTTTGTCAGATGGAAAATAATATATATGAGCCATCCCTTTTCTAGTTATTATAGTTGTTTAGGTTCTCACATATACCATGCAATGAATGGAACATTCTTGCTCTTTGAATATGGGTGAGGCACTTGTGTGCCAGCTCATTGAGTGAGTATTCTGCTTTGGGGAGAGGGGAGAGGAACAAGACAACAAAAACTGCTCTGATTTGAGCTGGCAGAGGTGGAAATGCAGATTTCTTTGCTTGTGTCATAGGATATGTGTGGTTTTAAGTGACACTTTTGAACATAGTGGTAATGGTGGGCACATAGGAGAACGGAGGTCCTTGCGAGCAGTGTTTGATTGCTACTTGAGGAATCAGATAAATCTTCCCCTAATTTCAGTGGGCCCATCTATGTATATTTATCAATTTATCTTGATCTATTGCTGTTTCTGATTAATTGTCTCCTATTAAACACTGAATATTGAATGCTTTTCTCTGTAAAATGTACCTCCTTCCTCAAAACATTTCTCTGCCAAGGATGAAGCTACAGGTACAGTAGCATTTAGTAGTAGTTGAGTTCCTGTAGCATAGGGGCCATACAGGTATTTAGATGTCTAGTTCAGAGGTATTACCTGCTTACACATGCCTGGAGCTTATGGGGCTTTCTAACATGTGGTACACAGCTGAAATTGCTGTGCAATCTGTGTGACTGCCCTCTTGCTAGCCACTGGTAGTAAATTCTGGCATGTTTCCAGCACCTCTCTTAGTGTGAGCCTAACGTGGGAATAAGTGGTGTATGTTCCTCCTTAGAGCTTTCTGTGATGGTGCTCAGATCAAGTGTTAGATGTAAATTCTTCCTACTCCTGCTTAATGCCATGAATTGAAGCAGATGAGAGTATTTGCAGGGAGGGGATGTGCATGTGCACAAGTGTGCTGCATTTCACCACCAGGCTTTGCCTAAGTGCTGATGTGATCAGTTTATTTCACACTGATGTGGAAATGCTGAAGCATAGGTGAAGCAGTTTTGTCTTGTAGCATGTCTTCTTAGAAATATTAAACCCAGAAACATTAAAGGTTTGGAGCTCCCAAGCCTTTGGTCTTCTGGATAAACAAAGGGGGACTTTCTGGATTGATGGCTAATTCATTTTGGTTGTCTTTCTGTTCCCTTTCAAGGTTCTGCCACTTTGCACCACTGGCAGCAGCTGGCTCAGCCTCACTTGGGTGGGATCCTGGACCCGAGGCCCGGAGTTGTCACTAAGGGCTTCAGGACCCTAGACCTGGACCTGGATGAAGTGTACTGCCTTAATGACTATGAGGAAGATGAGACAGGTGACATTTCTTACAAGGGCCTAACTACCTCGACGCCAGTTCAGCACACAGAGACCTCAGGTGAGAGGTCACAAGCACAAGTGACTGTTTCAGACAACAAGAATAATCCCCGCCAATCTCAGGCTTTCCCAGAGGAGATGCAGGAGTCCGCGACTGACGATGATGAGGGGTCTGGTGAGGGAAACTCATTAAGTCCAGTAAAACTGACATCTTTACAGGATTTTGATTACTGGGCCATTCTCACATCTCTCCAGAACAGCATCCATAATATTGCTTTGTGTGTAGCATCCGCACGTTAAGGCGTGCAGCAGTCAGAACATAACCATTCTAACATTGGCTCAAAAACCGTTCCTTTGATAATATTTTAATTTGTTTTTTCAGTAACAGCATCTGTGGTCGATATTTTACTCTATTTTGATAAGAGAAGGCTGCTAAAAGGAAGTGGTTTGTTGGCAAACCTTTGTGTGCCACGTATGCAACTTGTATGTGTATTTAGTGCACGCTGTTCAGTGTATGTAATGTACAGGTTACAGATATTCTGTATGACTGTAGTGCAGATACTCGTCTGACTGTTCATGAGAGGTGTTGCCATACTTTAGATTTTTGTACAAAGACTAAATGATTAGCATTCTAATGGTGCATCTCAAGTTGCCTTTGCTGACACAAATGGAAGTGCCTCGAAAAATCACCAAAGAAATTCCGTAAGTTTAGTTCACTTACCTTGGATACAGTTACCTGTTTTTAAAGTCCTTTTGAGATAAAGAATTAAGAGGATTTTTTTATGCAGTGACTAATGACATTTCCCTCATTCCCTCTCCACCACACTATTAAATCCTGTCCTTCCTATTTATACTGTATTAAGACATAAACATTTTTAAGTGACACAGTACTGCATGAGTTATTAGACACTTTGAACTGACATTAGTGGTCTATTATTGCACAAGGCTGCAAGTTCTCAAGACTATAGATGTGTTTTGAGTTTGTGTGGTTTCTTTTCTGTTCTTAGGATTTGAGGGTTTGTTTTAATAAGCTGTATAATCTTGATTAAGATTTGCCTCTGGTAAAGAATTATATTTAATCCAGAATCAGAAAATTACCAGAACTTTTTTTCTTTTCAGACTTTTTGTTTTTATGTAACTACTTTAAGTGGAGACACTTCCTTCCCTCTCCTTTTTCTAGGATAAATCGTAATTTATTATTTGGCTGGTCTTTGGAAGATTAGATTCTCTCAGGGCTAAACAGTAATATTGCTGTTATTATCATGACATGCAGAGTATCTTCAGCTTTCACTGAAATGGCAGTTCAGTGCTTTCAGCTATTGAATATAAGCTGCTTCTGGCAGTAAGGTGTATTAAAGTGAAACTTAGAATCATAGAGTCATGAAGGTTGGAAAAGATCTCTAAGGTCAGTTAACCCAGCACTGCCAAGTCCGTCACTAAGCCATGTCCCTCAGTGCCACATCTACAGGTCTTTTAAATACCTCCAGAGACAGTGATTTAACCACTTCTCTGGGCAGCCTGTTCCAGTGCTTCAACATTCAAACCCTTCAGCTTCCCTTTCCACTGGCAAAAATTGTCTTTGGTCTAAGAGATCTATTGCCCAGAAATGATGTTTGTTTTTTATATATATTGATATGGAAATAAATAATGCCTCTGCAGGAGTTGTGTACCATTTTGGATATTATCCAGGTTTTTATAATTTTGAGAAGTCCAAGTAACAACAGCAAGAATAGCTGGAGAATAAGGGGAAACATAGATTGATATAATCAGACTGAATTAACTGACATTTTTAGGATCTAGGGAATAAAAGATTCAACAAAAGGTATGATTAATTTTAAATGTGTTGTTGCAAAGAGAAAGGGAACAAGTTCTTCATGTACTTGGGATACAGTAATTGTGCAAAAAAAAGTTGCTTGGGTTACACTGTGAACAATTTTCTAATTTTAAGAATTTTCCAACACAGGAACATGTCAAAAATACAGAAAACTTATTGTCATAGACAAGGGTATAGTTTAGTTCCTTAGGGTTTTTTTAAGAACGGATTAGTAAAGCATTTCTGGGTAATAATTTGGAAGAGTTCTTCCTTTGGAGTAAATAAATGTAGTCCTGCTCTGTGATTACAAACTGTCAAGAAGGTTTGGTATTTCCTTTCATTTTCTGTCTCCATTAAGATTTGAATACAGGTCACTGTTATTAATAGTTTATTTACTGGTTAAGGCTGATTTTTCATGGGAAATCTGTCTCAGATAAGGTTTTTAAGCAAATTCCCTACCTTATAAATTGGCAAAGTAGATAAAAATCTATGAAATTGTTCTAGCAATCTTACTTCATCTTATATTGTTTGCTAGGTAATTTTAATACATTACAGAAATAAATTGGTCAAAAGTTAAAACTAAGAATGAACAAGTCCACTGAAAACTTTAGTTTCCCGTCCTCCTTTCAAATTGTCCAGCTGCTTAGAATTTAAGAGTATCCATGAGCTACCACCTGATTAATGGCTATGTTGCTCAAATGAAGTAAAGAGACTGCTGTATCTGCTTTTTATTGGAGCAATTTGTCTGATATTATACAAGGAGAAGATAATTGTGGGTGTTTTCAGAGCAGGCACTTACTAATGAGGCAGTACTTCTTAGGATCCCAGTTGACCCACTGAAGAACTCCTTTTGGAAGAAGAGATGCATACTTGGCTTATGAATTTATTTTTTATTTAAATATTGTGCAGCCATTGCTTCTCTTGAAAAAGCCTCCTCAGCATTCCTTCTCCTAGGTTTCTCTGTAAGGAATGCAAGGCAGGAAGGGGAGTGTATGGATATGCAGCTCATCAGAGCCCTGTCAGGAGTGCAAAATTCCAACCTCATTGCTTGCCTGATTCCAAGGGAGGTTCCAGTTGGCAACATACAGAATAAACTCTTGCTCAAGAATGTGGAAGTAAAATAAAAAAGGAAGGAGAGAAATATCTTGGATACAGTCTTTAGCAACAGTGCTTTTGCTTATAATCCAGGATAGCTCCATTGAGGAAAAATCCGGTTCAGGAGGTTTGTAAAAGCCAGAAAGTGTCATCTTACAGTTGCTGTTGGCAGGCCATGAATGTGCCAGTCTAGAGCTGCAGGTCCTGTAGCCTCAGACCAACATGCCTTTAGTAATACAGTGCCTTCCAGGGCCATTTCCAGCAGGTGTGAGTTGTCTTAGTCTGTGGGCAGGTCTCTGCTTCATTTGCTCCTGTGCTCTGAGCCTCCTATCGTGCTGGTTTTGCACTGGGATGTTCTCTGGCAGAGTATTTATGAGGCCCTTTGTGGCTGCTCAAGGTGAGCCCAAGAGCAATCATTTCAACCACCAGGTTCAGGAGAGCAAACGTTGCTCGTACCAAAGGTGTCTTGTAGCCAAAGCAGATGTATCCAGAACAAAGTATTGGTTGTTCCTTCTTGTGATGGGTAGAGCCAGAAATCATTCTGGTTAAATAGGAAAAAGTTACAATCCTTGACTTTTCGTGTCCCTGTGTTGGAACCTGTAGTATCCATTGGTATATAAAACAGTTTCCTCACCGTAAATAGATATTCTATCCCAATTATGGCACTGAACATTTCAGAAGAAATTAACACACACATACTCTATGATCTGTGGTTGGTCTGTTGGAGCCACATTATGTTTGTGGGCAGAGTAACTTTATGGTGGATTATAAATTCCAGAGTTGCAGTTCCAGCCTAATACCCAGGAATAGGTTGACATTTTTGTACACTCTCAGCATAATTGGAATTGTAAAGAACTTACAGGGCAGTGTTCTTAATACCATCTAGGACAAGTAATTTTTGCAGCACAAATTTTTAGTAACCGCAGTATATTTTCTTGTTCTGTGAACGAAAATGTAGTATGTTATAAAAATGTACAGAATTTTTGTTGGAAGGAGGGGTTGTTGGGGGTTTGTTTGTTTGTTTGGCTTGTTGTGATTTTTTTAAATTCATTTAATTCAAACAAACAAAAAACCCAAACCCAAGCCATTCAAAGCACTTAATAATGTTATGAATGTTGTAATTTTGAAGTTGAAAGGGCTACATGGTTCAACGTGTGCTAAATTGTCTGCTAGTATTGGGTACATGAACTGGTCTTTCAGTATTTGTGTTTTAGTTCCCCTGGCTGATTGCTTTGAATAGACATGTGCACAGCATTAGGGGATCAGCACTCTTGTACTTGATGCTTAGACCTTAATGATGTGGAGATCTTTCTAAAAGATGCCTAAAATCACAAAAACTCATAATGAATGTCTTATGTTGGAGTTGTTTTTAGCAAGATTTCTATACATGCTTCTGAAAGGTCACTACCACTGTACGGAAAAGCAATAAATTTTGTAACTCTTCTTAGAACTAAGGTATTGGTGCATATTTATATCTTACTTTCAAATGGCATGAGTATTTTGGAGTAATTATTTCTTTTTAAAAAGTCTGTCAGCAGTTGCTGTCTGTGCTGTTAAGATGTTACAATTTTAGTTTGGGGTTCCTAGCCTGCATAAACTCATGTTGAAGCCACATTAAATACTTTGAAGTCGTTTTTACATCTGTGCTCCATGGTTTTATACATATGAGAAGGTGACTTCAGCCAGAAGAAAACCCTGTCCAAAGAATATCTGCCTTTGTTCAGTTATTCCCCTCTTGCTGTTTCCAAAGGCAAAACAAATGAAAAGTTTGGAAAAGCAGATATTTAGAAAACAATGTTGTTTTTTAAAGAAACATAAGAGAAGTAACACTCCTGACATAGATGTATGAATTCTTGGACATTTTGAGTATTCACAGTTACCTGTGAAAGCAGCGTTTTCTGAAGGCACCTAAACACCTTTAGGAGAGCACTGTGCTCACATTTTACAGCTCTTGTGTTTATCACCCATCTCCTTTTTACTGTAGCAGTTAACCCAGCCATCAGCTTCAGCATACCCTGTGTTCTCCCTGGTCTGTCAGCCAGGCATTTTCAGTACAGGCAGCACTGGGTATCAGCTCTCACCTTCAGATGCCTCTTAGTGGTCCTTCGTTACCCTCTTTCAAAGCAGGCAGAGCTTTTCTATTCAGCAATGAAATAAACTTCTTATGCTTTAAAATATTATCTCTTGCTCTAAGGACTCCTCAACCTGATTGTCATTCCAGCCCTGTCTCAACAGCCTGTGCTAAAGAGATGCCCAAATCCCAGTGCACTCTCTGCTCTAAGATCAGGGAGCCAGGTTTCCTCCTTTCCTTAAAACATGCCACGGAAATAAGCAGAGTGGCTTGCTTCAGAACTGGACTAAAATGTTACCTTTATGCCAATTTGGATCAAGTCATCCTCTGAAGATTTCCAATTTTTTTTAAAGTTAACTTCCTAATAAAGCTGTATTTGCCAGAATAGGTGTTTATATTAAAAAAAAAAAAAAAAAAAGGCTTGCTGGTTGCTCTGAGCTCTTTGCCTCCTCATTGTTATTTCAGCCTAACAGCAAATTTGAGTTTGGATCCAATGGTACTAAAGTTCATGGTGTTTTAGTGTAGCTGCTTCTTAAAAATCTTCCTCAAACTCCATTTGCCTTGCCATCTTGTGGATGGGGCAGGCTTACTTACTGCAGCTTTGCACCTTCCTCTGCACAAGCTGGTTGAAACAGGGATTAAATGGCTTTTCGAGGGTTCATGTCCTGAACATATCTATTTTGCTGTTTACACCCAGCAGAATGGCCCATAACCTCTGTGTCCTGAAGCTGCATCTGAGACACTTCTGAGCTGTATAAAATCAGCTTTGTGTTTTGAATGAGGAAAGCTCTGTTTGTTTTACCACAAGATGGAGCTCTCTGTTTGACTGGAACCTGCCTTTTCTGCAGTATTTTAGATGTTTTTACAGCATTGTTGTGCTTGCAGCAGGAGAGTCCCTTTCAGCTACAATATTTTACATTTTCCCCATAATGCCTATGAATTGTTTGAGAAAGCTTAATAAGGTGAAGAATCATTAATTCCTGAGAGATAAAACATGATCCAGCACCAATCTTAGGTTTAGCTTTAATTTCAGTTTTGGGGGAAAATGCACAGTTTGCATAGGTTTCCTGATGGATGAAATCACATGATGTTTCTGTAAATTTTGTTAAGCACTGAATTATGTACAGATTGTTTTTCATACAGGTATGAAGCCTGATTGTTAAACTGCTACAACTTTGAAAAGGAGGGTATAAGTAAAACATTTGGTTTCAGACACAGTTACATGGAATGGGTGCTTGTATTAAAAATAATACTTTGGTGTATGTGTATATGAAGAGAGCCTCTCTTATTATAGAAATGCATTACTTCCTCATGAAGTTATACCAATTCAGGAAATGACCTTTCATATGTAAAATGACTGAGTTAGGACTGAATTATTTTGTTTCTATTTTATAAACTTTGTTCATTTACAGCAACAGGTTCTCACTCTTTTTACTGTGTCCAAAGGATGGAAAATGCTACAGCAGTATGATACATCCCATTGTTGACTGATGGAGGATGAAGCTGGTACAGGACTTTCTTAGTGGTATTTGAGGGTGGAATACGTCCATGGAAATGGATAGATTTTTTTTTTTTAATAATTTCAATTTGTTTCCTCTCATTAGAGTCAGTGATTTCTCTACTTTTAGCAGCCTTCTCCTATCTTTGACTCATTAATAGCAATGAGTCTTGCTTTTGCTAATGCAGCTATGTATCTTCAATGTGGCTGTCTCCAATCTGAAGGGATGCCCAATGGATATTACGAATGGGGAAACTGCACTGATTGTATTACAGCTATGTGCTTTGGGTTGAGCTTGCAATCTTAAACCAGCATTGCTTTATTCTGTTCTCTATTCATCATCCAGGGATAACTGCTTTGTTTCTAATTGATTTATGTTCAAGTCCTGTGTTTTCTCTAAATAACCAATTTTTTCATGTCCAGTTATTTGAGCTCTTTCTCCAGATTTTCTTATAACTCTCTACAATATGGAGAGAATCATGATTGCTAGGCTGTGCTCCCTTGTAATAGTTTTTATAGTGCTCACACTAATCTCTAAAGCAACTGGATTCCTGAAGCATCATAATTACCATCTCTGGAGGTGAAGTAGAGCTTGTTGTTATGTTATGCCGTGCTAACATTTGAGCGTGTTAACATGACACTCCAGTGGGTTTTTAGAAACATCCTTCTTTAATGTACAGCAGTACATTCCAGCCCTAACCAGGAGTTACCTCACATTGTATGCTCAGCCACTTCTGCTTCCACTGTTCACACTCCCCATGCTCTACCCTTCACACACTGCTTATATGTGTTCTGAAAGGGCTACCTAACCACACACACTGTTTTGGAGCTGTGGTACTTTGCCTATGAGAAAGGGAACACAGCCACGACTAAGACTTGCCTTGCTTCTGCTAAGCTTCTCTGGGAGTTCAGAATGGTGTCTGGTCTAGTTGGTTGGTCTGTCTGTCCTTTGCAATGTGTTGAATAGTTGTGTACTGTGGTATTAAAATGTGGCTTAATCAGGGAATGGCTCAGAGGGTTGGGTAGGACTGAGGGGGTGGGAGCTGCACACGGTTTTTATTGTGCATGTCTTTTGACCACTGCTAAATTTGGTTACTAAGTAAGAGAACCTATGCAATCATGATATCTTTGATGTGATATTTAACTCTGGGTGTTTTTCAACCAGCTTTTCAGATGCATGGCTCTTAAATTCTGTAATTATTTTGCAGTGACCACAGCTGCATTATATAGCAAGTTGGTACAGCCACAGAAGTATTTCTGCGAAGAAGAAAGAATTTGGCCTAAGTATTTAATTTTTTAATTTGAGCTGTGTTGCTTCTGTCCTAAATAACTGACATGTGGACACAGTGGCAATTTTACAGCCACATTTGTCAGGAAATTTATTTACTGAACTGCTCACAAATATTCCAAACCTGCTATATTATGCAGCTGAGGACATACATTCTTAAAGAACCTAATCACAGGCACAAGAGAAATGTCACAGATGTACAGTAGTGGATCCAAAAAAACTATCACTTTTCCATACTGTGGATGTGAAAAATCAGAAACAGTAATTAATGTGTCGGTCTCCTCCCCATCCCAACAATCTATATTCCTGTAGCATTAGCCAGATGGATCCATTACTGAGAAGTAATGAGGATGCCTTTTTATGGATCAATCTAAAAGCTGAAATGCTCAAGCATTCAGAAAATCCTGGTGCTCCTGAGCTGGTACTAGAAAATGCTGCTTGTAATTTCCCATTGATACAAGTTGCTAGCTTAGATAAGGGCTAGCATTTCAAGCACTGTGTGGCCTAAATTTGGTTTGAGCAAGACTTAATCTGCAGTGTTTGTGATCATGGACAAGTTTCAGCAGACCTTTTCAGCGCTAGCCTTGGAGTCCTAGAGGTGTTTCTTTTGGAGAACAAGTGTCTGTTAAAGTAGCACTTGTGTATTTCACTTTTCTTGCATTGATCCCATCAAGGTGCCTCATCACTTTTTGCATCTGTCTTAATCAGCACACAGAGGTTTGGTTTTCCCCTTTTCTGTGTAAAATGCAAAGAATTTGCTTTTTTTTAATTTAGTACCTCATCCTGGGAAGTGCATGTCACAAACCAACTCCACCTTCACCTTCACCACCTGCCGCATTCTGCACCCCTCCGATGAGCTCACACGAGTCACTCCAAGGTAAGGGATTCCCGTGATGGCAAAGCCTTCAGCTCTGTCAGTTTCCCCGCTAAGCAAATGCAAAGTGATGGCATAAACTGCATTGGTGAATTACAGCACACCCACAAGTTATTCCTCCCATTTTGAGTTACCCCAACCTGATTTGGAAAGGCACGTGTAATGTTTTAAAAAGCCAATCAAAGTATCTTAATTTTTTTTTTTTTGCCTCTAGTTAAGATATTGCTCGATCAGACATAATTCTATTGGCTTCTGATATCCAAACCTGGCTCCTCTTGGTCTCAGACTGGCTGTAGTCCTCATATGTAAATGCACAGAATGTGGTGTCTCATTAAAAAAAAGAGGTTTTTCCAGGGAGGAAAAGTCTAAATCTTTTATCTCAGAAGAGAAAAACAATGTGCAGATAAAGAAATCCTGGAAGTACATGAGGAATGGAGGAAGAAATATGCCTTAATCAGAAACAGGGAGATGTCTGTTTGTTCCTTAGTGTAATTGTTGGAAATGGGTTCATAGTAGCCAGGCTGAAACTAATGAACTGGCATAACAATAGCAGTGCATGCTGACAGAAGGCAGTTCTGTAGCCTCAGGGAAAGTGAAGATCTGAGAGCCAAGACGGGATGTGTGAGTTTCATACCCAAAGAGGGAGCTTTCCTTCCTTAGCAAATGAGTGTTTAAAGAGTGTTCTTTTCTGTTTAGAGAGATGATTCCTCTGCCCATTTCAGCCCCTGGTGGGAGCGTACCATTGTGTAGGTCTCCATTCAGAGGTGATATGTCTAGACTTGTTTAGACATGAGATGGGCACTGACTGCCTGTGAAGGGCATGAAAAGTAAGGGTATTGAATGTGAAAACCTGTCAGGTGGAAAGGAAATGAATAGTGATTAAATGTAACTTTTTGGCTTCTCTTTCTGAACTAAGTTAGTTAATAGTGGCCTGGGTGGTTTTTCTTTACTCTTTTCTGTCTTCTTTCCCCTCAGCATGGTTACTGAAGAGATCCTCTTAAATGGCTGCAACTCCATTTTAATTTTCCTGTTATTGTTGAATTGCTGTCAGTTGTGGTCATAATAAACATGCTGGTTACTTAATCTAACAAATCAGCCAGAACGGACAGCTAAATTCAGTACATTTTCAGCTGCCTTAGTTAAATTAAAGTTCTTCATTCACTCAGAAGGGCAAAGAGCAAAATAAACAGCATGATGTTTTCAGCAGACATGTTTAAGGAGCTCCTCCTTACCAACTATAAATGATTCTTCCCCAGGTCATGTGAGGAGGACGAGGAAACCTATGTCTGGTTATGCTGAGAGGAGGTATAGGGCAGACACTGTGACCCAGCATGGTCAGGGGTGAGCAACACTGCCAGCAGCATCTGAGCTGGCAGGTCACGTACAAGGAATGCTAGTGTGTGTGGCACCAGCTAACCCCAAAGAGGTTTGGCCTTTACCTGCCTGGTTGCATCTTAACCTGTACTACCCCAGGTGTTGCTCTAACCTGACTAAATTTCATCTAGCTAAATGAAATGCTCGTTCATTTGTTTCTTTTCTCAGTCTAACTCTGAAACTCTCACTGGGCTGAGTTGCTGAGGCTTCTTTGAGTTTGTGTCCAGGTTGCCCTGCAGTGTTGGTCAGTTTGGTAGAAAAGTATTTCCCACTTAAAGCAATGCCCAAATGATCAAACAAAAAAGACAATACCCACAACTGCTTTCTTGCAGGGTTGGCTTGGGTTTTTTTTCTTGCACTGTAGTGTGTAACTCTGCTGACAAACTAGCAGAAATACTAATCTGAATGTCTGCGCAACTGAAGTCTGTAAAGAGAGAAGCTGTTGGAGTTAATAAACCATTGGAGTGCTGTAGTTTTCATTTTGTGACTGGGATATCTTGGAAGCCTGGCAATTAACACCATGTGCCTGAGCTTCTGAAATGTATATGGTCCTACCTTGTAGAAAGTCAGCTCATGCAGTAAGTTCTCTTTCTTTTCTCTCCCTCATGCTTTTCAAGACTTCTGTACTTTGTGTTTAGCTATGTGGGGGATGACCACAGGGGCTGTCACTGTTCTTTTCAGTTCTAGTGTGAACTGAAATCAGACCTGTGAAGGTCCAGCTTTAATCAAAGCTGAAGAGAAGAACTGTGAACTCACTTCTTTCCATTCAGCCTTGCCCTCAGAGTGCCTGTGTGCTGCTGCAGTAGGAGGACACTGCTCTGCTGGGAGTTGTCCTTCTCCCCTGGCTCTGATACAGCCCAGGCAGGATGGAAAGGACATCAGTCCATTAGCACATGTGCCACATGCACTGACAGCCACGGCCCACACGGGGGTGCAAGGACACCGATTCCAGAGCCACTCAGCAAGGCTGCTTTTCTAATTACATCTGGTTTTCTCAAACATGTGTTTCACTACAGTTAATTGGGCAGAATATACGGGATTTGTCTCGCTGAATTGCAGCTGCGAGGTAGAAATCCTTTGGTGGTTTCACTTGCTTACAGCAGAGGTTGGTACAGTTCCAAATCACTGTTAGAGATCATGTTGGTCAGATCCTGTTTAGCCATGGAAGGAAGACATGGCATCAGGCTTCATAGCATCAGGCTAATAATTCCTTAATTAAGGAGTGCCTTAAAGATATGCTGATTTTTAGAAGACCTTTGGACTAGAGTTTCTAGTGTTATGTGATGTCATGTCACCTGATTGCTGTAAACCATGGATCTACATGATGTTTTAAGCTCCTCAGAAGCTGTGGCTCAGAACAAAATATTCCAGGGTGTGTAACCTGACATGCACAATAATGTTGGCTACACAGGGTTCATTAATGTAAGGTGAAATGAGACTAAAAATTCCAGTCAAGACAGTATCTCAGCCTTTTTGTCCATATGGGCAAAAAGGATGCAATTCATTCATTGGCCCAAGTCTTCTCTTTGCCTAGAAATCCATCCAGATTGTCTCAACGTGGCTATTTGATGCATTTCTTGGTACAGAGAAGCCAGTTAAGTTAAAATTGTATGTTATGAATTAGCCAATCCAAGCGTGGCTCTCCTGAAAAGAAAGATCCCATTCTTTTCCTTGTTCCTTCCCCTCCCATCTGCTTAGTTTTCCCACTCTTGCACGGACTTTGTTTTTTGTCTGACTCTTTGCTGAGAGTCTTCTGCTTGCTAACGTGGCAAGATGAGGGGAAAGATTTTCTTCTTTGAGCAGTGGTGAGCTCAGGTCAGTGAATTCTCTGTTAACACCAAGTGTTGCATTGCTCAAGACCCTTTAAATGCCATTAGAGGGGATAAACCCATGCCAGGAGTTCTTACTGTTGAATTCAATTTTTGTGTGTGTGTATGTGGCAAAGACCATCATTTGAGCATGGTCAGAAAATGTTGGAAAGTATTTTTTTGAAGGTGCATGGAACTCTTGGGATTCAGACATGGACATGGAGTATCATGGATGTCCCCCAGGTATTGTTTCTGGAATAAGTGAGTACACCATGCCTTAATGAATGAATGGTGTACGTTGGACTGACATAACTTTTGAGTGTAGATTATCTATAAGCAAACATACTGGCCAACCTGATCTATTAGGAACAAGTTTTTTAAGGATGGTACTGTAGTGCCAGAAACAGTCAAACCAGCTCATGAGATCTTACACTGTGGCCCAAAGGATTTGGAATGTCTCTTTTGTGGTGATTCCTTGGGAATAGGTGCTGTATTAAGTCTGTGTTCATTTGGCTGGTCAGCTTGTGAGGAGGGAGTGAGCTACCAGAAATAATGTTATCTGCCATGCCTCAATTTCCAGTACAATTAAGTACACTACTAGCAGTGGTGTACTTAAGAAAACAAAGTCCCATAAAATACATTATACTCTTATGTTTAGTACTATGTCCCTGGTTCTAAATATGTAGATTTTTGCCATTTAATGCTTTCTTGTCTTCTGCCTTGTTTATTTTGAGAAGAAAAAAGTGGAATTGAGGTGCAATTCATTTTGCACTGTTTCAAACTATAGAAGTTGTTTTACCAAATTAACAGTAGAATGGCTCTTTGTTGTGCTGGGTTTGCTGCCGAGTTACCCATTGGCCAGTTGACAAGAGCTTGACTGGATTTTTCTTACCGCTTTTGTTGACTATTCACACAATTACGCATCTCCATCAAAAGGCAGATTCCCCGTCTCTTTCCCCTTTAATGAAAGTAAAATCAGTGTAGGAAGGGAAGAACAGTTTGACCCTACAGAAGTGCATGTTGGTGGCAATTCCAACTTCCAACAGCTTTGCTACAAATACTTCTCTAGCAAGTAAATTCCCCTCCTGCCTTGCCCCTGACTCTGTTATGACCCAGCAGTGCTCAGAAGTGATACTAGAAAGTGAATGTCTTGCTTATGCCATTGGTCAAGTCTCCCCCACATCCTGGTCTTACAGAAGCAACTGGGAGTTGTGACAGCCAGTAGATCAGAAAGAGAAACTGAAGTTGTTGATTACAAACCTGTCAGTAGTTTATCAGAAGAAATGTGGTGCTGGGTGTTGGGATTGCATTAATCCTGTGACACTGGGCTGTGAAGTATGCAAAGTGGAGATGTGTTTTGTAAGATATGATGTTTTTGCACTTGTTAATCGCATTTGTGAGGAGCTGGGAACTCACAGTGTCCTGTGCACTCTCCAAATGGACAAAAGGCCCTGCTTGGGGTTAGAAATCTTGCTTGCACTAAGTTTTAATTCCCTGCTGGAGAGAATAATTTGACTGCTCCTTTGCTTTCAGCCTTAACGCAGCACCTACTCCAGCTTGTGGCAGCATTAGCAATTTGAAAGGCACCCCAGTGGCTACTCCCTGCACTCCTCGGCGTCTGAGTTTGGCCGAATCCTTCACCAACCTCCGCGAATCCACGACAACAATGAGCACGTCTCTGGGGCTGGTGTGGCTGCTGAAGGAAAGGGGCATCTCGGCGGCCGTGTACAATCCGCAGAGCTGGGACAGAGCCAGCAGGAGCACCCTGCTGAACACCTACTCCCCGAAAATGGCCATCATTCCTTCCACTCCGCCAAACTCACCTATGCAGACGCCTTCTTCTTCCCCTCCATCTTTTGAGTTCAAGTGCACCAGCCCACCTTATGACAACTTCTTGGCTTCGAAGCCTGCTAGTTCAATCTTGAAGGAGGTGAGGAATAAAAAGAACATCAGGAACAGTGAGAGCCAGACCGACGTGTCTGTTTCCAACCTTAATCTCGTGGACAAAGTCAAGAGGTTTGGTATCGCCAAAGTTGTGAGTTCAGGGCAAACGTCGGCTCCTCCTTTAACTGATGACCAGGGACCTCTTCTCTGTGGGGCACAGGGACCAGTGAGAGCCCTTGTTCCTGGAGGCCTGGCACCAGATGGTCTCCCACTGGGCTGCCCTGCCGTGACCAGTGCCATCGGAGGCATCCAGCTGAACACTGGCATCCGAAGGAATCGCAGCTTCCCCACCATGGTGGGTTCCAGCATGCAGATGAAAGGCCCCACGTCTCTCACTTCGGGGATCCTCATGGGAACCAAGCTCCCGAAGCAAACTAGCTTGCGATGAAGGACTCTATTTTTACAGCTAGTCTTTTTAAATGAAAATACTCATATTCCTTCTCCGATTTCCCTTTCCTTTCCCCACCACCCCTTCATTGCCTCTTGAGTTCGACAAATCAACTTTGTGCCTAACGGGAGAAATGTGTAAACTTTGTATAAAATGTGTAAATATGTACCAGATCTATTGTAACTAATTGGATTATTTTACTGTTCAATTGAGTGCAAAAGGCTCTATGTTATGATTGCTGTATTAAGGTTAACTTGCTAACCTTTTGAAAAGGTTTTTTTTTTAAGATGCACTGAAAAAAAAAAGACAAAAGAGCAAAACCAACAAAAAATAACTTGACTAGAAAAACGTGAATTCTGTAGCTAGCCTAACTTGAGTCAAAGGTGCATGGGAAGCTATTGAATGTGTTATGTGAGACCTCTCATTACATCACTTGAAGCATGGAAGCATTTGTGCTTCGTTAAATACTGAACAAAGCACTCAGTTTAACATGTGGTAGTTTGAGTTTTGCCTCTGTAGATGAGTTGAGCTGAGTTATTGGAGTGCCTGGCTATTTTGCCTGAATGGATGAAACTTTTTTTTTTTTCTTGTTCTGTATTTGCCTCCTCCCCGGGATTATAAACTTGAACTAATACTGTGCTGAGGTCAGCAGGCCTACTGGGTACCTGGAATATTGACATATTCCTACCACCAGTGTTTCATTTGGCACGCTTACACTCTGTGCAACTTCCTTTTTTTTTGTTTTTGTTTTGTTTTGTTTTTCAATGCTGCACTGGATTTTGGAAGGGAAAATGCTTTACTATGTGTTGCTACCACTGAAACATGCCTTGTCAGTGCCCCCAAAGAAGAGAATTTTCACAACTCGTGAGGTAAACATGGCAGTGACTTCCTAGAAGTTGCAGAACAGATTGACAGATAAGAATGTTATAAAAGAACATGTAGCAAAATCAGTCTTGGGAAAAAGTGGGTCCTTGAACCCTCAGCAGAGAACCACAGGAAACATTTAGTAATGGAATGGTACAGGCTGGAAAGGGCAACTTGCAGCCCTGGTGCCGATCTTCATGTTCCATGCATGTGGAAGACCATGGCCTTGTAAGCAGGATGAGAATATTCCCTACTCATTTTCTGTTTTCTTTTTTCAGAGAAACTTCTTCCATCCAAAGGTGGACCTTAGCATAGGTAAAAACACGAAAAACACTTTATTTTCACAGTATTTTTAAACTGAAAAAATACCGGCCGATACCAAACATAGAACTCCCTGCTTTTTCAGAAAGGAAACAAAAGACCTCGCACACTTTTAGTTGCCAGGCAATCCGAACTATATCACAGTTTTTTCTCTGTTTCTCCCAAACTTCTGCTGGGTGCTTGTAGAAGGAGTTTGGAATACCTTGAAACTGGAACAGAGTGGAGGAAGCTTGTTTCTAGAGCGGGGCTGAGACAGACATTCTGGGTTTGGAAGCAGGGATGGAGAGGAGTGAAGCGGGAAGGGTTTAGCACCCACTTTCTTTTCCTTGCACTTCTTGTGGCATCTGAGTCAAGCTCCCCGTTTGTTGCCATTACCACACTACACGTAATTGCCGTGAATTGCCATTTGTACCAGACTGTTACGAAATTATTAGCACTGATAATTTCTTGTATAAATGAAACTGTCTTTTAGTCTTTGTGATGAGAGATAGGTGGGTGGTTTGGTTTTTTTCTGAATGAAGTAGTTATTTGCAGTAGTGCTATGGACACTAAGGATATTTTTTTGAGAAAGAAAACACATCGGTCAGTTACAGCATGTAACTTCTATTTATTCTATGAACTTACAATGTTTTAGTAAAATGCCATCAGCTCTGTTTGCTGTTGTATGTGTGCACTTATTGCAAGTAAATTTAAGTATCTTTTTATTTGAATGTATCTTAAACCAGTAGATAGAATAACAGTTGATTTTGGAAAAAAAAAAATCATGGACTTAATGGACCATTTTATATACCCAGAGGAAGAAAGCAATACCATATGAGAACTTAAAGTGTAGAAGTTAATCATGCAATTGGGAAGTATTTAGCCTTTAAATAAGCAGTAGGAGCTGTCCACCCACCGGAGAAAGCAATTGTAACACAACAGAAAGATGAAACTTAATTTTTTCTTCACTAATACCAATAAAATAACAGAAAAGTTGCACTGTTGTGTATTATTCAATTTCTTTCCTGTTTTTCTAAGATAAAACTTCTACATTGATCCCTCGCTGTCATCTCTCAGTCAAAGCAAAACAAGAGACTATCACCAGGTTTAGTTTTTAAATTCTTAAAGAAATAGTTGGAAAGTTTTCAGATTGCTTGAACAGGTGAAATTTGGGTCAAAACAAAGAGTATAGAACTAAACGTGGGGATTTCTATTTGAGTTCCAAGGAAGTAGAACTGGATGTTGTGTGGTTTCTGTATTGTGAGGGGGAGAGGGGTGTGGATGCAAAACAAAATGTGAAAGTCCAGAGTTAAGGAGGAAACATCCTGTGTTTTCCTACTGAGGCAGAAGTGAGGTCTGCTGTTAGCTGGGATCTTCATTACTGAGGGAGGGAGCACACTGATTAAACTGAGAAATATAAAAACCTTCACACATGGTGAAAGCCAAGTAGTGGTAAAAGCTCCCTGGATGAGGGAGTAGTCAGGCAATAATTCCTAGGAAGATTAGACAGCCTCATACATTCAGGAGAGGGATGTGTGTGTGAGGTTTAGAGGGAAATAGTACCATTTATATCTCATGTTTGCTACAGAGAGAAATTGGGATAGCAGCAATACTAAAATAAACTTGTGAGGGGTTTGCACTGCTCTGACACAGTGCCACATGCCAGCTGTGAGAAAGGCTGGTGCCATGCTGGGCACATCCAGGCACTGTGGCAGTGAGTACAGAGACTCACCCTTCCTCTCTGCCTGGCTCTGAGCCTGAGGGGCACTCGTGAGGAGGAGGTTAATGGTTAATGGGAGGGATGCAGTGAGGACAGACACTGTGCATCTGGCTCCCCTCCCCTTTGGACAGGGTAAGTTAAGCAAGTGCTGCTACAGGGAAGGGGGAGCTGAGGCTGAGGGTGCCATGAGTAGGAGTTTGGATTCAGTTAACTTACAGAAGGGTGTGCACATGTGTAATGGGAAGGAAATATGGAAACCATCACAGATGCATGGAAGAGAGAGCAAGGAGCCAAGCCCCTCACAAGGTAGTGGGACTTCATAATGAAGATCAGTCCTTAAGGTTTAAAAAGAGAAAAGTTCTACTTGGAGAAAACTGCATTCTGTTAACGATAAATCATAGAATCAGTGTAGAATGCCTTGGGTTGGAAAGGACATTAAAGATCATATAGTTCAACCTCCCTGCTGTGGGCAGGGACAGCTTTCACTAGACCAGGTTGCACCCCCAGGATGGTCCATCCAACCCGGCCTTGAACACTTCCAAGAGCATCCACAACCTTCCTGGGAAACCTGTACCAGTGCCTCATCACCCTCACAGTAAAGAACTTCTTCCTAAATATCTAATCTAAACCTACTCTTCTTCAGTTAAAGCCATTATCCCTTGTCCGATCACTACATGCCCTTATAAAAAGTCCCTCTCCAGTTATCTGTACAGTCTTTCTCCAGGCTGAACTATATCAGGGTATTGTTTGGACCATTCAGACTTGCTCTGTCTCACCCCCTTTAAAAAGCAAGTATTCTCAGTCAGAGGTATGACCATAGAAGTTTCTGTTTCTGGAAACAATGCTAATATTTGGAGAGTCTATTGGCTTCTCCTTCAGGACAGTAATTTACACCACAGGGTAGCTGAGACAGCATGAACTACCTGTCAACTCAGCCATTGTATTTAATGTACTCAGGCAGTTTCAAAGCAGAACAGAACTACTGCATAAACTAAACCTTGGAAAGCCAAATGGCTGATGAATTGGTGCCTCTGCCTTGAAATAGTCCTCCAGCCTTGTAATATCCAAGTATCTCAGAAACTTTTCTGGATGCATCTTCACCTTAATACAGCAAAGAATGCAGTCATCCACCTCTGAAAGCTGGGTGGGAGGTGAGGGGAGGGTGAGGTGTCAAGGGCTGTGTGTCTAAGACAGGGCTGTGGACACACAGAATGTTCTTTGGAGAGCCAAGACTGGTATTTAAGCCTTTTGAGACTTTTCCCCTTCCTTTTGCATGTGTCCAATGCATTGGATGGCCCCACAACATAATCCTGTCATGCAGAGCTTTAACAATTCCTCCCAATTTCCAGAACACATTTGTTGGCAGCTCTCATTGAACTGAAGAGTCCAGCAATGTCACTGAGGTGTGTCCTGCCTTCCTTTGGTACAGCAGGATCTGCTGCCTGTAGCTTATGTTCATGTTGAAGAATTGGCCTTCTTCAGCTGTGCTAGGGCATCTTGCTGGGTGCTGTTCAGACCTGCTTTAATTCAGTTAACAAGCCAATTGAGGCCATGGAATAGTATTTAAAAAAAAAAAAAAAAGAAAAGAAAAAAATAAAAACAAAGGGCCTGAAAGTTACTAGTGTTTAGTAAAGTAATTAGCTGTAGTGCAGGCAGTGGGCTTTCATGTGAGGATGGTTTCCATTTAAAAGATTATAGATATTTATGTCCTGCTGAAATAGGTTTCAAGCTGTGCTGAATCCAATCGCTGTTAAATTGACACAGTTACTTAGAAATGATTAAAGCTTTAACAAGGACACAGCCAGATTTTTTTCCTTTCTTTAAGAGGATTTTAATGAACTCAGGGGATACAAAAATCAAACATAGGGAGAAGCCTTTTGCTGCTCTTCTAGGACACTGAAATGTTCATTTTGTCTGACTTGTATATTCTTCTGCTCAGGCCTTGGAGAAGGACCGCCTGATTTGCTCTCAAGCTCGCTGAATTGTGCAGAGCTGGGCTGCAGCTGGGAACATCTGGCTGTGGTGTGTCCCTGGCCCACATGCAGCAAGGATGGAGGGGCTGGCGATGCAGCAAAGCACGGAGAGCAGAGCAGGAACCACCTGTATTCCTGTATGAAATGACAGGGCAGATGAGACTCTTCAGGATGCACTGGCATAGCTGAGGTTTCCCCCACGGGGTGCCCCAGCTCCCAGGGAGAGCTGCCCCTTCCCTGGGTATGGATACTCCTCACTTGGGTTTCCCCTCGTTCCCACAAGGAGCACGTGCTGCTTCCACCCTCTTCTCACAGCTGCTGTATGCATGACTCTCCAAAAGCAGAGCCACAAGCTCTTCTCCTCTTACTTATGTGGAGTTTGCAGTAAAGTGCTCTTTCATGGAGATTTGCCCAGCACCTCTTTTGAAATGAAGATAATAAAGCTGGAACAGAACTAATTGAATCAAGTGCACAGAGAAAAGAAACTGTCTTTAAATGCAGGAAGGTGTTGTTCTGCTATTTTGCCAGTGTTGATTTAGCACCTATATGCACATGCTTTCACAGAGATGAGTTTGAGCAAAGCTAAATTAAATGTCAGAGAGTTGGCAGAGCAGGGATCTCACCTCCCTGATGAGCACCAGGAGGTTGTGCCAATGTGCTGTTGTGTGTGCTGAAATCTGCAGGGCACTGCTCAGCCCAAAGCCTTTGCTAGACACAAGGGGCTCCTACCCAGCTGCAGGACCTCCATCCCGGAGGCTGCTGTTTTCCTTGGATTAAGAGAGGGCAACCCAGACAGTGGCTTCACTAAAGGCCTGGCATGAGTGTTGCAGCTGACAGGGCTTCTGGACTTTCCCAGATTTGCTGGTCCCTCTGTTTAGCTCCCATTAGCACCTCCAGGTCACCTGGGAGCTGAGTGATGTCTCAGCAGCCTTTATAGCCCTGTTGCCTGGGGGATTTCTTCTGCTCCCAGAGGAGCAGGTGGGGGATGTTTTTAGGTGAGGATGATGTTGCTGGGCCACTAATAGCCAGCTCCCCCTCTTCTCCAGGATCCCGCAGGCACAGTGCCTCTTGATAATTACTGCAATTGCCCCCCAGACTTCTTCATTCTTAACACTCCTGTGAATGTTAAGAATGAGGAAGAGATGTCCCCTGCAGGTACAAGTTTGTATCTTAGCAGCACCTGGAAAACCATGGCAGTCCTGAGCTGGGTATTAGGTGGTGAACAGGAGCTCTGGCAGAATGTTCTCAGTCCCTGTTTGGATGTCAGGTGAGTTTCTGCAAGTCCTTTTATTTAGACATAAGGAAGAAGGTTTTCACGATGAGGGTGGTAAAACGCTGGCACAAGTTGCTCAGAAAGGTGGTGGATGCCCCATCCCTGGGAATATTCAAGGACATGTTGGACAGGGCTCTGAACAACTTGATGTAGTTGCAGATGTCCCTGATCATTGCAGGGAAGTTGGACCAGATGACCTTTAAAGGTCCTCTCCAACCCAAGCTATTTTATGATTCTATTATCCCACTTGTCTATGTTATAGCACTGGTACAGCTTAAATATTAGTACTGGCATGTTCAGTGACTGTAAAAATAATTAGACCAAGTTTTTTCCGAAGCTCTCTGGTATCCAAGAAAGGTGGCAGATGTGATTACTTAGAAATGTCATGCTAGTGGTGGGCTGGCAAGAAAAAAATACCATTTTCTCTTATTCACTTTCAAAACAAGACAAACTTTGCTTGCAAATTATCACAAGGAGAAAGCAAATTTCACAGGTGAAACTACTTGTTCTGTAATTGACATTTTTGTGATTGAAAACGAGCATCTGCTTGGCCCAATATGTAGCGGGGGTGACTTGAAAGGGGTGGAAGCATTATTTTCTGCTTGGAAATGGTGCCTTGGAAGTTTTTCACCTCTTGGGGATACAGAGAGAGAGGCACAAAGTTCTTGGTCACTGAAACGGTAGTGAAGCCCCCTGAGCTGCCCTAGGGACCATGGCCTTTCTCACAGGGAATGGGAGGAAACATCTTTGTCTCTCCATCCACCTGCAAGTAGGAAATGAGATGAAGGAGAAAAAGAAAGGTTTGGTTTTTTTCCTAATGGCAACATTTTGCAGTAGAAAGGCTTGATTTGTAATGTCACCCACGCCCAGTTCCCCTGCAACATTGCAGTAATACATCCTTAATAGCTACAGATGAAAACATTTTAAAATGTTGTTTGAAGGGTCCTGACATTAATTTAAAAGACAGCAAAGCAGAAATATAGTTTCCTCACAAGTTACACTTATAGAAACATCGCTTTGGTGGGAAAAGTTATAATCCTATATATTTATTTGTATTTTCCTCAGTTCAACAACAACAAAAAAACCCTGCTTAATTGATTTTAGTATCTTGTTTGATAGTTTGGGGGGAAATGAGCACTTTATATTGTTTTCCTGTGATCAATAATCGACAGCAAGGAGGTAATTCAGATGTTTTGGGACTCATTAAACTTGGAAAGGAACCAAAAAAAAACAGGGTGAGGTGGAAACTGGTTGACTGAAAGGAGCTTTACAGGAAGAAAAGCATTTCTCTGTTTTCAAGACAAGATACACACACAATAAAAGATATTTGGTGTTACTAGAGATGAAAACTTCCCATTAAGGTTTGCTGAAGTCTCCTTTTCACTGCAGATCCTGCAATGCTCTCCCAGCTGCTGCTAGGAACAGCTCCTCAAAGTGATTTTTTGCTCAGCCTTTGGCACAACAATTTTGGTTTGTTTCTCAGTCTTCCTGATTTAAGTAGAATTTTGGCTCTGTGCAAGAATTTTCTGTGTATTATTTTCTATGTGTTTGCCTGTTAACTGCTGCAGAAATCGCTGCTCAGATGTTCACCTGCCTCTTGCCTTTGGCAAGCACATGTGACAAATACTTTCCTTTTTGTATGAGTGAACAAGTTCAGGAGAAACTGTGTGAATTATGCAATGCAAAGATCACATCTCTTTTATCCCAGTTTAGAGACTTTCTCAGATGTGAGATCCAGTTGCTGAAGCAGACCCAGGAGCTGCAGGAGAGGTCGGCTGCCTGCGGTGGAGGAGGAGAGGAGAGGTAAAACGCTTTTTGCAGCCTGCCCACAGGCAGACAGGAACGACTGCAGGAACTACAGGGGTTTTGCACAAGCAGAGATCACTTTCCAGCTGTCAACGTGGGGCTCACTGCCCTGCTTTGTGCCAGGTGAGGGCTGGGCACAACCTCCCCCCTTCTGCCCACATGGGTGGGCAACAGCCAGCTCAGGCTGCCTCTGGGATACTCGGGAGCCACCTCTTTCCTTTTTTAGGATACTGTGACTAGACTGCTCCCAAATCTCCTTCCCCTCAACATCACCCGCTCTGTCCAGGGACCTGTCCTCACGCCCTCCCCAAAGGAACGCTTGGCTCACGACATGGCAGGGAATGCTCTGTTTATTCTGTGATTCACAGCCATCAGCAGAACTTTCACACTGAGTTCACAACAGAAAATAAATGAGGCAGGGAGATGAAACATGTTGGTGCCATTCCTCTTTTTCTTTTGATTTCAGCACTGTTGGCTATTCACTGCAAACATGGGGGCCAGTATATAACTCAGTCCTTTTCAAATGGGGTCACCATGAAGATAACTGGTGTCTTCTGGCACTACTGTGCTGTTGTTTATATTTGGACAAGTTCCCTAGAGTTCAAAGCTACTGGGACTGCCATGGGAGTTCTTTGAAAACTGGATAATCTGTCTGACTACTCAACACATGGAATATATTTACACTGCAGAGTGAAGGCATTTTCCTGCCTCTCTTTCTAGTAAGACACCCAGCAACAGGCAGTGACAAGACAAGAAGGGATAAGTGAAATCATTTTAATACAGTATCAATGTATGAGAAAACACAACAGAAAGAAAGCATTTTCTGGAAAATTCTGCATATGTATATATTGCATTGTAAAGTCTTACAGAAAAATTTATATCAAGTACATGATTTTAAATATTTTAAAACACTGATTTGAAGAGGACAACAAATTAATTTCTCTCTTTCTGTACAGACATGGGAGTGTGATTTTATTTTTCTGTTACTATAGTCTGCTGTTCTTCAGGAAGAGTACTCGTATTCTTCAGCACTGCGGCGTCCAAAATCCATCCAGCCCATGTAGTCTCTGTCATTTATCCTGTGAGTAGGATCAATGTTCTGTACCCTGTTTCCCATAACTGAGAGTCTTCCAGTGGAACCTAAAGAGAAAGCATTTGGGAGAGCAAAGAGTAAGGGGACACGTTATCCAAGTTCATGTATTTTTGGATCTGTTTTGGACTCAGATATCTGCAATAATGGAAACTGTTGGATTCAGCAGTTTCTATTATTCTGTATTATGTCATTGGGGAAAACACCAAGAGAAAAGTTACTGGAAAGGTCCTGACAGTGGCTTGGACTTCTTTACTGCAAAATAAACAGATCATTTTCCCCTTCCCACTGCAGGAGCATTCTGCTACTGTCTGCCAGGAAGAAATGTGGATGCATTTTCCCTTTTTCCTTCCTTTTTCACTAGAGAGTCTAAATCATCTCACTCTTCCTTATAAGGCTCCGTGCTTGCTCACTGGTATTGGGAGAGGTGATCTGGATGCAAGAAGACTCTGCTCGGCAGCAGGCTCAGCTCTGACCCACCATAGTCCCACATTGCTTACAGAGACATAAATGTAAGTACAGTAGCTCTTACAGTGCAAATTCAGTAAAAAGCATGGTAAATGAATCCCAGATTTTGTGGAAAAGTGGGAATAGTTCTGAAATGGAGGAAGTTATATCTGGAATTCATAGCTAGAGATACCTGTTGCTGGAATTATACAGGGTTTATTGCTATCTCAGTGATTTGTTTTTCATTGTTTATCCAAATCCTGCATAATTCTGTTCACAGTGGGGTTGGATGCTGATCTCTGATCCTGCCTTATCCTTTCTGTCTTCTTTGCTTAAGGTATCAGAGACAAATTATTTGCAAGGGGAGCTTATGCTTTAAGAAAAGGGCTGCAATTCTCTGTTTTCACATCATTGTATGATGTAACTGAAAAATGCAGGTAAATTACTTCTGCCTGTGCTCCCTGAAAACAGATAAAATTGACATGTGCCAATAATTAGATTGTCTTAAGCCATGAGTGAGGAACAAATTCAATATATTAGTGTTCAATGCAGACTGAGGCTTGAACCAATCAAAAAGGAACAGAAAACCAAATAATATCCCACAGATCCAAATCTACACAATTCCCTTGCTTACAGTTTCTCGTGTTTTGAAGAAACTCTGGGGACTCTGTGATTTTATATTTCAATATATTCCTCATGTAATGATTTATAACGAACATGACTCATTAAAACCAAAAGGAAGTGCATTTTTTTTCTTATGGGTTGCAGAGAGATAGGGAAGCTGAAGGTACAAAAACCAACCAAACAAAAAACCCCAAACAAAACACCAAAAAGACCACCACCAAAAAAACCATTTACCTAGAGCAAAATGACAACAAATTTAATTATCTTTAGACAAGAATGTCTAGCATAAATGCTGAGAACCCTAAAAATTCACATTCATAGTTCAAAAAATGTAATTAAGTTAATGACAACAACTCCTTAGCACTATAACCAGGCAGGGCTAAGTCAGCACAGAACCATCATTCAGATGTTGATGCTTAAGAGACTCTGAGCCTGCCGTGACCTGGGGGGCTGTAAAGGCTCCCTGGTGCCATTATGCTCTGGCCTGGTGAGGGCTCCTTAGACAACAGTAAATGTGCATGTTGCTGACTTGATTGCTACATGTCTTCTACATGGTGCCAGATACATGCAAAGCCTGCAGATGAATGTAATTGAAAGCTTGAGTCACAAACCAGGGTGTTTGTTTCTTAACAACACCTTAATTACCTTTCCTCAAGCCACCAGAGATGTCCTGTGGATACCAAAGGATCAGCACTCGGCAAACCTATCCAGAATTGCAGCAGTTTGGCTACAAGGCTGCCATGAAGCCCTAACCCCTTGAGAGAACTTAACTCTCTCAACTGTTCTGGTTGGAAGTGCTGTGCAAAATCAGCCTTTCCACCAATCACAAGGGCAAATGCCACCACTGGTGGCTGCTAACACCCAGACTCTTTCCCCCTAAATGGAATTTTCTAGTGAGTATTATGGTTTAGACAGGTTAGAAGTGACTAATACAGTAGATGTGAGCGTTCTGCAGAGATTTCTGAAGTAGTGCCCAGAACCTTCATGTTAAATGAGAATATAATGTTTTGATGGCAACACTGTAGGTATAGCTGTAAATTAAGTAAATGCTATGTGTCCCTCTGGATCTTCTCTTCTGTAAGAAGCAACTACGTCTACAAGAAGCAACTGCATCTACAAACCAGAGTCCAACTAGCCTAGTCACATCACAAGAATCCCATCCTCTGCTAGCAGCCACTTAGTAGTGTTAATTATATATGTCAATGACAAATACACAGGAAATTCTCCCTCATATTAATATTTACCAAAAAGACATCTTAAATCCAAAGGGATTTTTTTTCCACTTCATCTGGTTAAGCTATTTGGAAATGTCAGCCAGATATTTAAGAGACTATAATGGATACCCAAACTAGAATAAGGTGTTCTGTTTCCATGTAGGTGGGCGACAACAGTTACACTGGGGAAAGATTACAAGGATTCTGCTTTGTAGACTCCTGCAATAACACTCTTATTCAATAACAACTTTAAGGGTAACACTCGGTTTCTTATCTGAATTATCTTTCCATTAAATTTTATGAACTGCTAAAAGAAGTTCATTATTGGATATTGTGTAAATTGCTAACATGAGATGAAATCTCTCAGGCTCTACTGAAAAATTATTCTTTTTCTGTTGTTTCTAGTTTGTTCTATGTACACAAATGAGTGTGAATTACTGCATATGTAATGCATAAAAACACACGTAGCATCTCTTAATCACAGACCACCATCAAAGGTAAGAGTAGCCTAGCATAGAGGTCAGCATTGAAGCTGTCAAGGAGGGAGGGTTAAATGATCTGCATTGTATGGAGAGAGAGGAGAGGAGAAAGGTCTTATATATAAAGTGAACTTAATCTTAAACAGAGTCCAGGGCTGGGAGTAAATTAATTTCTCAATGTCTGTACGACTGGCTAATCCTAATTACCAGCTTCCCTTGACACCTCTCTCCGTATTAGTTGCCCTCTTTTCCTGTAGTACAGGGAACAGACTGGAGTGAACCTTTCACAAGTAAACAAAACTTTTGTAGTGGCTTTTGTTTACCATGGTGGTCAAAATGCCACTGCAATTAGCCATGGTGTTAACCTGTTAGGGTACAGAGCAATACAGAGATGAGCCAGTTCAAAAGGGAAAATGTTTTCCTGGGTAAGTGTCAGTGGTCAATGATCTTGAGCCATTATTTTTACTGGAAGCACTTGCTTCTGCTTGTGTAAAATATATACTGTAAGATGTCAACAAGGACAGCTTTGCTCTTTCTCTTATGTAATACAATTGTTTCCTCAATGGAATAGTAAATTGTAAGAATGAAGCCCTCTTGATACCATTACTCTATCTGTACCTCATGTCCTTGTTACACAGTGCCATGAAGGCTTTAGGTAACTGCAAGATTGTGTTCCCAGGCTTCCTGAGACCAAAAGCCTATCAGGAATTGACATGTTTTGAAGGAAACATACTTTTACTTATCATGGCTTTTAGTTATTGCACTCATAAATATGAATTCTGATGTTTCAAAAGCTTTCACACTCTTGTAATTTCCTCTAGGAACAAATATATGAAAAAAATCCAATATTCAGAAGATTTCCCTGGTACAGGCATTTCTGGCTGAGGTGAGGCCAGCTGCTTGGTCTGTATTTGTGCTCAGAAAAAATTTCCTCCTTATCTAACTTTAAAAAAGGGAAGGAGGAGTTCAGCTAAATGAAAAAGTTTGAAGAAAATGCAATTACTGTATTTTATCAGAGATATAATGTACTGACAATACCACACCAAAGTAATAAGACTATGAAAATAGGTGGTCAAAAATAAAAACTGAACTGCAGCCTGACAGGTAGATGACATTTTCTTCAGTTGTCTGTACATGACTCTCAGTCAGTGGCTGGTATGTACAAATTGGGGGGGTTTTTTGGAGGAGTTTTAGTAACGTAAGAGAAGGGTCTTTTTAAGGAATAATCAAACTAAGCCTAAATCCTATCTTCTCTAGGAATCATGCTAGAAGATGACACCTAGGTATCCCTGCAGGACATCCTGCTGGCACAGCAGTGGAGCAGTAAACAGGCTACGAGCAGTACCTTTTCTGGCTTGCTGGAGATACTTGGCCAACAAGGCGCCGATGTTGGCTCTTTGGTCGGTGCTCCCATCCAGCCGTGGCACGGGTTTGAGCAGCCCAGCAGAGGAGGGGGCGCGGGCGTGCCGGTGGTGCTCTGTGAAGCTCTGCTCGAGCTCAGCGGCCAGGGGGGTCCCATCCTGTGAGCCCACGGGTTGCTGCCCGAAGGAGCTCACCGAGAGCGCAGCCAGGAGCACGCAGATGCACACGCTGCTGTACATTGCTGGGGAGAAAGGGAACCAAAGGTTCTTAACGTGGTCAGATTTGTGATGTTGTATGCTGTCCCTAGCCCCATCTTCCACTGGGGGTGCTCCTTTCTATGTTGGGGTATTTTTAATGTAGCCAGCTGCGGGGTCTGTCTTAGGCTGCAAAACATGCATGTTAATAACTAAATATTTTCTTGATAAGAGCAAGATATAGTTAATAATTCTGTTTCTGCCAGCATAGTATGTGTTATGTCTCCCTAGTCTGCTCAATTCTCATTTGCTTTTCTTTTTTGAAAGTTGTATTTCATAAAAATTTAAGGGAGATGAACCCATCTCTGTGAAAAACCTTAGGATTCAAACATTTCAGTGCTTTGGTGTTGCACTAAAACCTGCTGTTATTATAGATATTCAGTTTTGACAAGTTGTATGCAGAGCCTTTGTTCTACCAACATTCATAGGTTTGAACTTTAGTGTTCAAGGGCTTTCATCTCATACACAAAAAAGAAAAAACAAAAACTTGTCTCGAGGAGAGAAAAATCAAAATCTAACACCCCTGCCCCAAAACATTTGATCTAATGGGTGAGGTAGTAAAAGCTTAGTTAAAAGCCATCGGAAATAAAGTGCAACATCATAATCTTCTTTGTATAAAACAGAGAATTCAGATTTCCCCTGGTTCCTTAGATATGTACTAAGCAAAGCAATGTTGGTTTACTAAATTGTTTTATCACATAAGCTGAAATAGTGTTTTTTTCTGGAAACAGAAATTACTCACTTATTAGGAGAAATTAAATACCTGGTACTCAGTGCTATGGGGGTAACTTCCACTTATAAATACACATGAATTATCCCAGCTATATGAGAATTTTTGAATCACTTAAGGTCCTTAGCAGTACACAACCTTTCCATTTTAAAAGGGGATAAAATTAAGTTTATTTGCCCAACACATACATTAGATTGAAAATATTTGCCATTAATAGAACATGGTGCGTTTAAAGTATTGTTAGGAGAGGAATGAAGACACTCGCAATGTCACTCCAGCGTGGTTATTAGTGATGTACCCATCCAGGCTGGGTACTCAGAAACGGAAGGTGTGCTACATCCTTTCAACCTCCCAGATACCTGTATCTTTCACACACACACACAAGTATACACCCCCCCCGCCCCCCCTATGTATCCATGTCCATGCTAACCTCTCCAAAGCCAACATCTCACCACCGCGGGCTGTTTCCCTCCTACCCTGCCCGGTGGGGAGCCCCTCTTGCCCTTCCCAGCGGACACCGAGCAGCAGGACCAGCGCTCCCCGCATCCCGGGAACCGCGTCCGTCGCGAGCGGCCGGAATTGCCCTTTCCCCGGAGGACCCGGTGCTTTTCGTCCGACGAACAGCGGGATGCTCTCAGAGTCGCCGCACAGGTAAGTGCCAGGCATCCCCATTTTCTTTGCCCGCCCTCTCCCCAGCAGCGGTGCCGTCAGAGCAGGGTGACAGGCGCTCCCTACCTTTCCGCTGAGCTTTCCCGAGGTCCGACTGGAGCTGGGAGCAGCGAGTCCCGTGTGTGCCCAGGCAGGGAAGTCAGGGGAGACTCAGCATCGGCCCCTTAAATAGCGGCGGGCACCGCGGCGGTGTTTACACATCTCTGACGCAGCCGGGGCCGCCGCCCGCTCAGCCCCCTCTGCCGCCGCCCCCCGGGCCGGCACCGGCGGGGTGTGTGCCCCACGGGGGAGCGGAGCTCTGTGCCCTCTCTCTTTCCCTGCCTCCTTCCATCCCTGCCTTCTTCCATCCCTGCCTCCTGCCGCAGCGGCGCGGGGTGCGGGGTGTGCGGGCTCCGCGCGGGGCTTGCCCTGCCCGACGGGCGCTTTCGGCTAGGCACGCAGGGGCTGGAAGCCCAGGCTGGCTGGCAGCTGGGCATTAAAAACCTGCTGCTGGACCGGGGGCATGCCCGCACCTCCCGCCCCGGCGAGAGGCTCCAGGTGGGGCTTCAGCCCCAGCATGGGCAGCACGGGCCGTCGGGGCCGCGGCCGGCCCTGACCGCGCTCACCGGCGGTGCAAGGTGCGGGGGCTGAGGCCTCGGGTTCCGCTCCCTGCAACCTCCTGCGACCTGAGCACGGGGGGCACAAACCACTCCATCCCCCGCTTTCTCCCCGGGGCTCTCCTGAGCATCTGCTCAGGAAGACGGGACTCTCATTTTATTTAGAGAACAAAGCAAAATATAAAGCCAAGGACGATTCCACAAGAAAGCCGAGGATGGAGATGTCTTCCACATGGGTTCTCCCTCACCGACCCCAGAACTACCAGTGTACCCCGGGCCGGTTGGGACAGCAGGTCCCGCAGCCGTGCGGTGCCCCCCGAGCCTCCCCGCAGCGCATCCCCCGGGAGCAGCCGCTGCTCGGCCCCCGCCGCTGGGCTCCGGCGGCACCGTGCCCAGCCTGTGTCTTAAAGTTTACAGCTTAGAGGCAAGCGAGTCCGCGGGTTGCTTGTCCCTGTCCGGGAAGGGAGGCGGACAGCGCCGGGAGCCGCCTGTGCTGCGCGGACCCTGCCGGTGCGGAGCGCCAAGTAGTGTGTGTGCTCCTGACCCACGGAGGAAGGGAATTCCGAGCTGCTTCCCCGCGCTGTTCCCCCGCACTTCGCCCCGCGCATCCGGCAGAGGGCGAGCCAGCTGCACCAGGGAAATAAACACTCGGAAAAGCCAAGGAATCCGGCGGTCCGCGAGTCGGGAAAAGCCAGCCTGTCCTGGGGGAGCCCTGGCTGTCAGTGGCCAGAGGTGGCCGAGCTGAGGGCGCGGGGATTGGAGCGGGACGGGCGGCAGAGGGATGCCGTGGTTCCCGGCTCCCTGGTGGGACGAGGCTCGGAGATGGCAGGGATGGCGATGGACCAGCTCTGTCATCGCCTCGCAGCAGCTGGGATACGGCACCTGAGCGGGATACGGCACCTGAGCTCCGGGCTGCCTTCCACCCCCCGCACCGGCGCCAGCGTCGGGCAGAGTTGCCATCGCAGGGTGGTTTAAAAGAAAAGCAAAAACCTATTTTGAGAACAGAAAAGTAAGTCGAAGCAGACTGCCAGGGGAAAGAATAACCCTGAAACTGTTCCACCAGATCCGTCCAAGTGCTAGTTTAATGGCTCTGTCTGTCTTGGAAAAAAAAAAACCCAAAGAAAACCAACCTGGTAATACTTCTGATAACTCAGTTTCGCTATTTTAGCTCGGTGGGAATAATAGTTACTACTATTAGACAATTAAATAGTCAACACTGAACTGAAATGTAGGTGTCTGGGAAGTGTGGCACAATCTTTCTGGGAAGATACAATAACAATTCTGGCAGAGTCACATCAAGCCCTTGTGAAACTCGCTGTAGATAATGAGTTCCCAAGGGACCAGCCCAAAGCTTAACAGAAGAGAGAGAGCGCTTACTAATGTATGCATATACATAATTCATATCAGAGAGATATAAATATAAATGCAGGCATTTAAGTCTGACATATTTGCCTGGTTGAACAAATACGCACTATAGGAGTTCATTTACGTCGAGCTGATCTGGAATATCATTTAACTTATATTCACTTTATCTATGACTGGACAAATGGAGTGAGAGAGTGTGTGTGTGTGTGGCAACCAAACTCCCTATTTGTGTTCACGAACAGACAGAAAGGCAGTGACATACGAAATGGAATAGAGAAAACAGGAATGATGTCAAGTTATTAAAGTCAGCAGTGCTGCATCATCTGTAACTTGGGTAACAGACTTTTGAGCACCGGATTTTCCTGATTGAATTCCTCAATATTGGGATGCACAGCCCTTGGAGATTATTTTCTGACTTATTCATGTTTTCTTCAGTGAAAGTTTGAAATTGGGGGCAAGTTTAAGTTGTCTGTAAATATATGTTAATGAATGGCATTTTAGAATTGTTTAGAGCAGAGATAAAAGACCAGGAAGCATGATCAGCATGAGCAAATATGACAGCAGGACTCTGAAGTGAGTTGCCTGCAGAAACTCAGACTAGGTATTACTTTCCTGATTGATGTGGCAGAATGAGGAAAGAATTGGGGTTTAATTTGCAGTTCAGTCAGTGTTTTCATCAGGTGCTGGGCATAGGTGTGCACCGTGAGTGTGCCGTAGGAGGACCTGGTGCCACCATCACAGGTGGGGTGAGACAGAGGCTGCTCCAGCACATGACTTCAGCCTCAGATCACCAGGAAGAAAAGTGCTTTGACTGCACCAGAGATGGAGTGATATTGCAAGAATCCAAGTACACATACAAAACAAATTTAAATGGAAAGTGAACCCTGCAATGCAGTAAATGCTAATATAGACACATCCCTGAGGTGGAAGCTGGATGATACCATAGTTTAGATACTGCTGGCTTTTTAAAGTTTGTTTTTTGGCAAGAGTCTCAAGAGTCTGTTAAAAGAGTTGAGCTTCTCTAACCTTTCCCCCTTGATAACCAAGGTATCTCTATCCTCAATTGCTTTCTCTATTTATTTGCCAAAATTTATCTCCTGTTTAGCTGAGGCAGCAAAAGATAGTGTGGAGCTTAGACCTAACCATACATTTTATGCTGTTCCAGCACAAAGGTGGGAGTTGTGTTTGGAGCAAGAAGGCAGCATGAGAAGAGAGGATGAATGTATTTCCTATGTCTATTCTGCAATGGGGATGGCCAGTACCAATAGTTAGAGCACAGATCATGGTGCTGATGTCTCAATCTGTCTGCTGTGAGCCTGTCTGTGAGTGCCAGAGTGGCAGCAAGCTTGGAGATGCCCAGCTCTTTCCTGCAGTGGTCAGCATGGAGGTGCTGTGCAAAACTTCCTTTCTGTCCATGTGCATGTGACTTTTGTTTCTGCAGGACATGTTTTCTTGGCACTGTCACATGAAATTCGCAGTAGCATGGTTGTCATGTGGACAGCATGGCAACACATATATATGTGATGCGTTTTCTTTCCAGCCAACCCCTCCCTCCCCCATATGGATATTACTCAGTATTATTGTATGGCTTTGGATTCCAAGACTAAATACTATATATAGCACCGTATACTGCGAAGTATAAGAATATTGGGATTCTAGACCATGAGGGGTAAAGCCAGGTGAATATCCTGTGGGACTTGGTGGCTTCATGTCCAGGTGCATAACAAGAAATACATTCTTTTGTTTCTAAGTGTTACATCCTTTTCTGATTATTACCCTGCAAGTTCTTTTAACTTTCGTCTGGACATTGATACTTATGGGTAACATTCTGCACTACATTGGGTCAAATTAATGTGGGTTTTTTATGTGACAGTGCTGGAATGGCAGTCTGGAGGACTACAATGAAGAAGGAATAATTGGCAGAGGATAGCAGGAAAGGGAATGGTTTGTTTTTTCTGGAACTAACAGACAAATTAGTGAATAGATTATTAGGACCAACTGCATGAATTATAGATGTAAAACAGAGCCTTGAATATATTTTAAGACAGCACATTGTTCTGGTGTTATTTTTGTGGGTGTTGATTCAGACATTATATTTTTGGTATTTTGTTTTTTCAAATATTTTTAATTTTAATTCAGTAATTTCTATAAAATAGCCTAAATACTTTCATGTCTTTTTCCTCAGAGTTTTCACCCCGTTTGAGAGGAAGGTAAATTCTATTTCATGTCAACCCAAAAACCAAGAGAGAAAGTTAGGTCTTGGGCAAGTGAACAGCAGTAAAGAATCTGGGTCCTCTGGCTGAAAAGTGCTGACCTCCTTTCCCACAGCAGTACCTCAAAGAAATACATTAGTCCCTGACTTGCATAATTAAAGAAGGGTCCAGTAAAACCAGATCAGCAGAGCTGGTGCTGAGAATGTTTGAACACTCACAAACCACTCTGCAGTGGGAAGAAAAAAAAGAGCAACAAGTGGGAATGATGACAGAATTATAGGCTGGTTTAGGTTGGAAGGGACCTTAAAGGTGATCTAGTTCCAACACTCTTGTCACAAGCAGGGTCACCTCCCACTAGAACAGGTTTTGCAGAGCCCCATCCAACCTGGCCTTGAACACTTTCAGCAGTGGGGCATCCACAGCTTCTCTGGGCAACCTGTTCCAGTGCCTCACCACCCTCATACCTTTACCCTTCTTTACCCTTCAGTGAAGAAGTCTGTTTCAAAAGTGTACTGGGGTGAACTCCATGCACTAGTGTAAATTCACTCATTGTCTCAGAATTACCCATTATTCTGCAGTTGTGTGAAGAAGGAAAAGAGGAAAAGTCCCATTTCCTGGCAGAAGGGTTGGATTGTTTAGAAAATCAGGTTTTAACCTATATCCCACGAAATCCGGGCAGTTGGTATGTAAGCTCCCTACAGATCAATGGGAAAACTTACTCACGTGATGTCTTCAAACTTTGTTCCCTGTGATTTCAAGAAGATATGGTGAAGTAGAACAGAGAAAAATCCAGACTGATTTCCTAGAAGACCACCCAATCCCAAATCACTTGGTTTTTTTTCAGTTTTTGTTGGTTTGTCTGTTTATTTTCTCTCTGAAAAATCAAATTGACTTTCTGTGAGAATTTGCTGTCTGTTTCTTCCAAAGTGACCGTAGTATAAAGGCTTTCATTCAAGTTGAAAACTGGAAAAGGAAATCAAAGTGCTAGATAAAAATGACAAAGATACATGAAGTCCTTGTTGCTGGTAAGTTCTCTGTAATTTTAACAGCATTTTGAGAGTTATGGTAGAGCTTCTCTTGCTTATTGTTACCTCAGATACATGTCCTGCACCTCAGGAGAGTCTTTGGCCTTCCTCAGAGGAGAAGTTTTTAACAGACCTTGAGACATCTGCCGTTCAGACTTGGACCTGCTTCATCAGATTTGTTTTCTTTTGAGAAAGCAGTTGTGATAGAGCTCTTGAAGTAAAATACGTATTCACAGGTACTGAAATCTGTTTTACATTAATGGGACCACTTATGGTTCTAAATTATTATATTTTATTCCATAATTAGTATTTCCTTTAATGTAGGAGAAACCAGTCCAACACATTTCAATATGTATATTAGTTAATTTATTATAAAAACAGACTACCACAGAAAAGAAATGCGTGGACAAAACTGTCTTTTCCACTGTGTGGCAGTAACAGAATCCTGTAGGAGATACTCTTTGCTCCACAGTACTCTCCTTGGAAAGGGGACTGTTTGGCTAATCAACTATGTCAAACAATTTAAAATCCAAAAAAGGAAGTTCTATAAATGACAAGTACAATGTATTAGCTTCTTGTCTTCAAAACATTTGCATGTTTTCATCCATGCTAAAACTAGAATCAGGACTTAAGAACAGCAAAGTAATTTGACACTGGACAGACTGGACAGCCAATAAAGGCTTTTTAGTGTCCTTCAGAAGAGATGGTGCTTTCTGTTTGATAAGTAAGTGAATAGGACAGCTGGAGTCCTGTTGTTTCACTTCTACTGTTAAATTATGCTTGTAATATGGAAGGAAATTGAATTAACCTGCATGCAAAGTATGACTTGTTATTCTGACAATACCTATTTAAATAGAAATGCCACAAATGTCCAGAGAAGGTGTAGGTGCTACAAAGCTGTTTTGAATGTCTAGAATGGAATTAAAAAAAAAAAAGTGTTTTTTGGACACCAATTCTGACTGCATTGCAGTGAGCTGAAGAGAGGGATTTGGTATAAGAGTGTTGTACAGAAGATACATTGAGGTCCTAGGAATTGCCCATTGGATGAAGCCAATATTCCCCACTTTTGACAAGACTGACCTTTCACTGATTGCCCAGCAGTGTCCCTTGAATGTACTGAGGGAGGCTCACCTGCTGTGTGCCAGGTCTAACACTTATTTGTGTATTGCCAGGCTCAGAAACAGCTACCTCTGTGACCACCATAACATGATTGAAGCCTCCAGGAGGTCAAACTGACTCAGCTTCTTCAAAGGCTGAGGAAAAAGAGACAGTTAACTCAGAGCTCTTGAAAAACCTTCCCACTATCCCTTAGAAAATGAGCCTTCCCTTAAAAATCCAGACAAAACTCTTCTAAATTAAGATATTTTATTCTGAATTATTAGGTCTAAATGTATTTTGAAAGCCCTGGGAACTAAGAGCATGTACTGATGGTTGGACTTGATGAGCTTAAAGGTCTTTTCCGGTCTGAACAGTTCTATGGTTCTACAATAGAAAAGAATTATCACCCAGACAGAACAACTAAGGGGAATGATTCTTTGGGAGCAGCCAAACCTTGCAATATACTGCTCATTACTAGGAACAGCCTGCTGGAGGTGGACTGAACCAAGAGTGTCAGGAAGCTGCTCCAATTTAAGAGAAGCTGACTGGGTGTCCTGAAGTGTCTCCATCACCTTTGATCCCAGCTGGTCCACGGTGGTGGTTTCCTGCACGGTGAGAAACATTTGGTACTTCATTTTTGGGGATTCAGGGACATGCTCTACACACAGCTGCTCACATGGGGTTCCCAGTGTGACCTGTGTGAGGACACAGTTCTTTGGGAGATGATGCCAGTGGGCAGACAGCTATGCAGGTACATTATAAGTGTCAGCTTCATGAGAGCTGTACACATTGTCCTTTTGTTCTGCCAATAAAATAGAGCATCCACTCTTTGGATGTATGTGGGCTCTGTTAAGTGGTTGTTGGCTGCTTGGTCAGGAGAACCCGTACCTGGAAAGCTCATCAATGTCCATGTAGTGTTGGGTCTGATGATGCTCTTGGTGGGCTTACCACTGACTGCAATAGATGGGTTGGCATTTTGTGACGTTCTCACAGAAGAGTTCAGGTCATGAACAACGTGCTCTCGGATCCCTTTTTGTATGCAGTAAAATTGTGTTTAATCTCTTCAGGCTTGGTGAAGGGAAAAAATTCTGAGTGAGTTACTAGAATATCAGAAAACATGGTGTCATCTCCAGTCACAAATTATACAATGATAAACTGTTTGATTGGAACATTTTGAAGTGGCATCAGCCACCACCTCCTAGGACACTGCTGAGCATAAGGTCCACACTTCATGTTAATCAATATTAATGAACTTCAGGTATATTTTAATGTAATAGAGAGATTAGCTCAGGTTACTTTGTTGGGTTCATCTAAAAAAACTCTTCCCTCTTATTAGTCTAAGTCACTATCTTGAATTTATTTAAAGACAATCCTTTAATTTTTAAATAATGTTATTATTGTAATTGCTAGAACTCCACAATTAAATCGAAATGTAGTTCTTCATGTATTAATTTTTGTATTTGTGAGCAAGAGTAACTCCTGAATATTCATTTATCTGGCAAATTTTAATTCAATTGTTCATATTTTTATTATCAACCAGAACAAAATCAAAGAACTTTTTGTAAGGTTAACAGACATTTAATTGATCATATTTCATGAGAATCATGTTCTCCTGCTAGAAATATAAAATTTAGATTTTTTTTGGGGGGTACAAGGTAATTATTTATGTTTTACCTTGATTTTCATTATTTTTTTTATTATTTTCATTGATTATAATATGCCTTTTATTCACCAGTGGACAGTGTTTCAGTCCAAGCCCCCAAGCATGGCTCAAATAAATTACAATACTTAAGCTATAGTTTGGGGGAGTTATGCTTCTTCTCTCTGTGGAATATGTCCACAGCAGCTTTCCAGTGAGAGAGGAAAAAGAGCCTGGCCACGGTCTCTGTGTTTTTCCTCAGCAGAGCTGACAACCAGAGCAGGGTGACTGCTGCCTTCTGTACTACCTGTCTTGCCAAGATAGCAGCAACCACAGTATTACAGAGCCTTCCACACTGTGCTCTGGAGTAGCCAGATTTTATGCCACGTTTTCGTATTTAATTTGTTTATTTGTATTTCTAACAGAATTTGCATTTCAGAATTGACCATGTTTCAATTAAGGGCCAGATCCTGCTCCTTTAGAACACTGGCAAGTAGGAATTTTCATTGAGGGTAAGCAATGCTGTGCATATTTGTGTGGGTGGCCAGGAAGGAGCTAACAGAGGTTTCCTTGGCACTATGCTTTCTTTACAGTCCATGTCAATATTCTTGCTGCTGATTCTCTCCTCATCCTTTTCTTTTTTCATCTCAAGCTGAACTCTGGTACATGTTTTTTTCCATCACAAAATAGATTTTCACTTATACAGAGAGTACAAGATATTTCATATCGAAACCAGTGGGAAGATTATAGAACTCAGAGTTTTGCAAGCCGATTGCTGCTTTACAGCCTTTGCAGTTTCTGGTATTAAATATTTTGTTCAAAATGAAAGGAAAAGAAAAATCCTCAACTGGCCTTCATTGCTATTAGTATTTTGCCCTGTTGAGGTCAGCTGCCATGTGGCTGGAATAAATTATTTTGAAGAATGCCCAAGTAAATTAGTGGCCCACAGACCATTTATTGCAGTGATGTAGACATGTTGAAGCTTTGATGGTTAAGTGAAGATGGATCCAAGGCTTCTGAATCTTCATTCTTGTACATTTAGGCCTGATTTGGTTTATAATACTGTTAAAAATTACAAATGGATCTAATCTAAATCCCTGCTTTTGTAGGCATTCTTATACTTTGAAGTGTTTTAAATGCTGACAAGGTGGTTGGACTCTTTATGAGAAGCTGCACACAGACCTTGAGTATGAATAACAGATGTTCCAAAAGCAAATAATACTTTTTCAGCATGGCTACATTGGCTCTGAAGGGGTTTACACCATGGATTAATAGTTTCAGTGTTGAAACAGTGCTGGCTCTGCTTTATGCCTTAGCCAGAAAACCACAATACCAGAAGAAGCGTGGACATTAATAACCTTGTTGTATGCTGATGTTAGAGATAATATTGCAGTTCATCACTCTTTGCTATCATTGTAAAAGTTTTGCTGGGCTTTTAGCTGTGTCTGTTCTTCCGCACCCCTGGGAACACTTACTGTTAAGATGGATTTAAGATGTTTCCTTCCAAATACAGAATTGTACAAAAGAAACAAACATTCAATATTCAAAAGACAGACCTATAGACATAAGAAACTGAAAAACATCCTCTTAACAGTAATAATTCCTTGGGAAGATAGATACAGCGTAAATAGTATAATTCATTATGCATTTTGTTTAATATACCGTTGAAGAACAGGGTAGGGAATCGGTTGGGTGTTTTCATTATGCCATTTTAGGAACAAACTAAATCATATGTCCTAGTCAGTTGTCTGTAAGACCTTACACTGCAAGGCATATCCAGTCACATCGCTTCCTATAAGGTCACTGCAAGCTGTAAATATTGCAGGCACGCTTGGAAATATGGGGAACGTGAGACACAGGAGGAAATTCCCTGTCTCTAGTGCATTTTCACACAGCTCTCATTTTTCCTTTGCTTTTGTAACATCTTTGATGTTCCTCACCCCTGAACCCCCTAAAGCATTTGGTGTTACCCCAGAATTCAAATGCCACGGGGTTTTTTTCATACTTTTCCTAGTTATTTGACTTACTTCTTAACTTTATTAAAACATGTTAATGAGAGGGAAAATGACAAATAGTTTGATATGATTACATAACACAGTGGAACGTATCAAGTGGGAGAGAAATAGGAGGAAGATCTTCACAGATGCATCTGATTTTCCTTGCTAGCCCAAGGATGATGAAGCCATCTAGGGCTCATCTTTTTCTCACACAGAAGCAGTAAACTATCTTCTTTTAATCTTGCATAGTTATTTTCTATGAATGTCTAGTAATCTGCTTCGTGCCTGGTACTGACTACAGAGCATAACACTAGACTGTGCTCTCCATCCTTAATGTATCTGGAATTTATGACTAGTCAAAGTGTAAGAAGAATCAGTACTACTGCCACATCCAGGCTATGTGCCACTTCTGCACATATAAACTTGTACAACCTCTGCCATTTGCATTTTCTTGTCTTACTGTGCTTCAAAATATAAGCTTTGCTTCATGGCTTTGAGAAGCCAGGTAAGGACTGTAGGTGCCAAGATACAGGAGACATCTGCCTGCCACCTCTGAGAAGGAAAACATTCAAAAGGCACCCTTGTGCTTTTGTATTGCATCATTCATATGCTCAGAAGAACACAATGCTGTCTTCAGATGGCTTTCTCCTCTTTCTGGTTGCTGCAGAATACTTTCTTCGCAACCTCTATATGGAAGATAGCTGCCTCACTAGAATTTTAGGTTCTGCTCCAGGAACCAGTAACCTTTTAATCCCACAACATTCTGAGGCATAATTTACAGTTGCCCAAGTTAGTTGTTACTGGGTCAAGCAGCCTGTACTGGTTTAAAGGTCAGCTAATACCATATTTGGTTTTCTCCCATCCACACAGGTGTTTGGCTTTGTTTAATTTGTGGTGGTGGCTGGATTAAAGAGTAAAAGTATAACTTTTGTTTCTGTAAGAAGATATAAATGACTGGACACGATAAATAACAGAATCTCTCGTAATTGTATCTACATGAATATTTCATATTCTTAGAGCTGTGAATTTTTCCCATATCTGAGAATGCTCTGAAGTATATCACAGAACTTAATTGTTTGCTTTTGCTCTGTCCCTCCCATACTGATGACACAAGTCCATGGCTGCTTGAGATCTCACACCATTTTTCAGAAGTTCACTCTGAGAGCGAGAGATACAAAGTTAGAGCCAGGTACGTTTCAAAACTAAAACGGGTCAAAGTATTTTTTTCAGCAGTTAGTTTTTGAGTAACTGGAAATTAACATATAGATCAAATGTGTGGATCTGATTGTGAAAGGGCAGTATTTCTCATCCTCTTGAAGAGGCAAAGGAGAAACAGGAAAATCAAAATGATGTTTGAGATGGGAGATTTTAGTAATCTTTGAGAATTTTTTGTGAGAGTCAGATTTGAAGGAAAAAAAGAGAGATCAAGCTAGGTCTCAACTCTTTGGCCAATTAATACTAAGGGTGCACTGGAAAGGCAAGTGTGTGAATAACCAGCTTGGCAAAAGTGTAAGTTCTTCATTGACCTTTAACACAGGGAAGAAGAATACAGAAGTTGGAGTTTAGGTCAGGGAGCTGGGGCAAGTCTCAAAAGTGCAGTGTGAGTAGGCAGAGAAAAAAATATCAGAAGGGTCAGTGAACAAAATGTGATGCATTTAGCAAGGGGCATGAAAAGTAACTGGAAATCAACTGAAACGTACATTAACAATAAGACAAAGTTTGTACACTACTGATTCAGGATAAATAGCTTAAAAAGATTAAAATATGTGAAAATGTTTCATTTGTATCTGTCTTCACTTAGAGCTCCATAGCAATCTTTCACAATTAATACTAATGACAAACGAAGACAACCAAGAAGTCTTTAGGGGGGCACACCAGGCCAGATTAGATGTACCTGATATTTTAAGATTGATGACAAGTTTTGTCTATGTTGAACAAAGTTATTTTAGTTGTCTTCTAGATTCGTGAATGATAGAGGACATACCAGAAGACCAAAATAAGACTAAATGTACTGCTTGTCTTGTTGTAGGACAAGAAGAATTTAGGGATTTATCATCATGGCTAAGCTTCATGAATGAAGATTTGAGAGATTTGTAGTGTAATTTTAATTCTCAGAACAAGTACTATTTCTGATAAAATTTTGTAAAAACCTACACGGTAATGAGACAAATAAAAACCTTCCCCCTCTTGCTATCCCTTTGCCTCCCTGTAAAAGCAAGAAAAATAAGTGTAATTAAAATGGCAAGACATGATCTGACTCCACACAAGTCAATACTTGGTTGTAGCAAGCCACCTAACTGCTTTCTAGCAGAAAAGCAGAACCACAGCTCTGTTAGCATCAAGAAAAGCTCCTGTAGTTTCAGATGTGGAAATGACTAGCAAATTATCTAATGAATACCCAGCTGGCACTTTTAAGAATATTCCTGGACTTTGTAGGACCACGGTAGTAGGTTCTTGGTGGAGAATGCCTTCCTTTCTTTGATTTTTGTCTGCTTTTCCTATTAAGTATTGCCAGCTGGGTTTTCACTGCAGAAAGTTTAGCCAGCCACATTCAGTAGGACATACTCGTGTTTTCCTGTGTGTGGGGAGTGTCCAAAAGATACTGAAGCGTATATAAAGAGGAAATCTGCACTCACATATTACCTGATATTGAACAGAGGATGTGCACCAAGCCTATAATCGATGTTTATTAAGGGAAGGAGTAAATACTGCGTGATGTTCCAGTCATTGATATAGCAATCTCTTTCTATTTAATAAGCAGAGGAGGTTTATAGTGTTTGCCCAGCCATTTCCCAAGATAGGTTTTTCTTTTTACTAGGTTTTGTCACAAAGTGACTTTATTACTTCTTGCTGTATTTAAAGTCCTACCTTGGCTTGTCTATTCTCCGATTGACATACGTATGTCAGATCATCTGCTATGAATCAATGGACCAGCAATGAAACTGCTGCAGGAACATTGATTTACAACAGATGAATATTGGCTCTTATTTCTCACAAATTGCTTATGTTATTAACTATTGAGAAGCTAAGTTTAAAAAAAAAATGTATCCACAACATAGACCAGCAAACCACAATCATTTTAATTCATAGAAAACGTTAAAAAAAATAAGCAGGAAATAAAGGCAAGACACATAGACATGTCTGATTATTCTAGAAGAATGAGCATTCCAAATGATAAGAATATCTTATTTGGACATCTTCATGAGGTTTGAGAGACCTGTTTTCCAGCTTGTTTCAAATCGAATACAATGGGGATTGGAACGTTGTCCATTCTCACTGAATTATCTAGCTGCAGTTATTTTGTTACTTTGTCCCGCTCCAGATTCCATCCTGGATCTTATTCATTTTAATTAACATCAATGTTTCTGTAAACATAAGTTTTGACAGAACAGCATTCTTCAGTGGGAAGTAACTAACTTTTTAAGTGGGAAGCAATTATCCATACAGTGTAGTCATTACTTTTTGTGTGAGCTCTAATTGTATCCAAATCAAAGCTCATGTAAATCTGGTTTGAGGCAGTATATTTTTGTTCTAAATCAAGGGAGGATCATTTGCACAAATCACCAAAACCCCTCGTTATACTCCAGTCTCCTACCCAAATATCAAGATTAATTGTAAAAGGATTGATTACATCTTTGTGCTGAACACTTTTCATCTGCCACTGAAAAGTAAAGCATGATTTTCATCCTTCCTGCTTTGGTATGAATACAGATCTTCCCCTAGCCTGGTTTAATAAATATAGCTGTGTAAAGGAGTTTTCAAGGACAAAATGAATCTTTCTAGTTTCTGCCTCAACTCAGTAATTCTCTCCCCCCTTTTCTGCAAACCAAACTGGTGGTAATTTGAAAACTTTTGTGTTGCATTTCATTGGCAGGTGATGAGATGCCGTTTGGGTCCCAGATAAGTGAAGGGCAGTGAGAAGGGGGCATGTGACATTCTGTAATGCCTCTGGTTTATGGCCACTTGTCACTGGATGCTCCAGTGCAGAAATGGGAATGCATTCCCATTTAGCTGTAATGAGAGGTAAGTGGAACTTGCTTTCTCAATCTCTTACTGAGAGAGGGAGGTTGCTTAGTTTGAAACCCCTGATCTAAAGTACCAGATTTTGCCTGTTGCATTCATTTCTCATTTGCTTTTCAATCGAGATGAAAGTCAGGATTAAACAAATGCAGTCCTGTCCTTTTCACAGGTTTCTTATTGTTTCAAATCTGTTGCCACACAATTTTAGTCTTTCTTTCCTAGAAAAGTTAGAATTTGGTTCCTCTCTAGTAAAATAATTTTAAAAAAGCATCTCTCTGTTATTGTTCAGTTGGGTTTTTTTCCAGTTTTTGGCTTTTTTAAAATTTAAACAAAGGCTTTACAAGTTGGGGTATTTATTAGAAAAATCAATGTCATACAGTAGAAATGTCCCTTTCTTAGCTAATAGTACATCTTAAAGGATTGAATATGGAACAAATACATTTCTTAGCAAGAATTTAAACACATATATGCCCACACAGATCTTCCTTTGAAATGAGATTATGAAGGTGAATTTGGGAATCACACAGATAAGGGGTTCATGGCTAGGCCTTTTTGAGGGCGGGAATGAACTCTGGATTTGTTTGAATGGTGAAGGTTTAGTTTATTAGCCCGATAAAATGGTGATGGTATTATGGGGGGTAGTTAGAGGTGCCTTGCAGAGTGCTATTTTGTTAAGTTCTGTACAAGACATGCCAAAGAGATAATGAATGCCCTAGGTAGCTCACAGCAAGACTGAGAAGACAATCTATGTTCCTTCAGAGGTCAGGAATTGAACAGAAACCTGAATAATATGTGGAGTTCACATTCTGACCGAGTTAGCTTCTCTGAGATTAAATGAAAAATGGACAATCAACGGGCAGAAAAGGAAAATTGCTTTTAAAATATTTAAAATGGGTCAGAATGTGAAAGCAAATCTATTTGCAGTGAAAACAAATCTCTTAAGACCATAAAAAGAGAGCTGGAGAATAAAAGAACCTTCTCAGCTCCAGCTCTGTCTTTAGCCATAACTGCAAATACCTGAGCCTCTCTCTTTTCCCCACCACTCCTCTGCCCCTGTGATAGCGGTGACCACGTTAGCCCAAAGACCTCCATTGAAAACCCAGGCTTTGGCAAGAATGATGGAAAACTCTTTCAGTCTATTAAGATGAGGCACAAGCTAGAAACAGAGAGTTCCTGACAAAACTTCCACAGGGGCAGTTTCTGTTCTCACTGCTGTTTGCTTTATTTCTTCACATTGGAGAAATGACTGGGGAAATGAAAAAATGACAGATCTGCTGCCATTAAAAGGGATGATTGTACATCTTGAAGTGCCGACTGTCTTCACATGGTATTCAGTACATACTGTTACTTTGCCTCACTTCAGCATTAATACTCTTCTGTGCTGTAGATTACACACCACAATGGGTTAGTCTGTGAGTACTTTTGAAAGCCACATGTTTTCTTGGAGAAGTGGATCTACCTTACATGTCTGCATCATGTTGCTCTGTAGGAGTTGAATCGAACCAGCACATTGTCTGCCAACACTGAAATGTTATTGAGCCATACAAAAATAGCAGAAGACGAATTACCAGTAACTATGACATAAGAAAATAGCATTCAGTAAAATAAAGCTGGTTTACCATTGTTATTAGTGTAATGTGGAATGCAAACCAATTTGCCTGGTCCGCAGCAGTTTTGTGTTTTTTTTTTTTTTTCCCTAAGGATATCTAGCTAACTCTTTAAACAGGAGGAGCACAGCACAGTTTGTTCCAGAATTCCAGGAATTGTGTAGCTGGACATCTACAAATTCACTAGAGGTATGGAAAAAAATAGCTAGATAAGAAACTATTACCTTTTTTTTCCACTATAGAAATTCAAGTCATGACTGAAAATATTACACTGCCAGTTTGGAATCCAAAAAATCCAAAGTTACTCTTTACAGCTATGACATGTAGCTGTCATAGGAACTTCTTGCCACAGGATGTAAAGAGCAAATGGATAAATTTTCAGAACTACCTGTGCAGGTCTAGTAAATATGAACTTCACTGTGACTTTGGAAATCTCTGATTCCCCAGTTGTTTATGGCTGGGAAACAGCATGACATGCTTGTTCTATTCTGTCTTGTGTCAGAGGTACAACATTTTTGGATACAGAGTACTAGACCAAGCTAACCTTTGTTCTGACACAGCACAGTGAGGTAATTTTGATGTCAGCTGATCCCACATTTTTGCTTGATATTGTGTCCTAGATGGTGTTCCTTTTTATTTCTTTCTATTTGTGGATTTGACAAGTAGTCAGATGCCAACACTGGGTGTGTTTTGGGAGGATTGTCTATACAATTTATAACTGTATTTTTCAAAAATATCAGAATTGTTACATGAACTCAACTTCTGGACACCCAACGCTTGACACCGGATCTTCAAATTACTGTCTAAGAGTGGTGGGTAGAGCATTAGAAACTCTTCTACTAATTATAAGCCAAAGCACAAGTCTTTGGATGACTTTAGTTCTCTATCAGGACATTCCTGAATTTCGCTTTACAGGATTAGCCCACTTTACCAACTGCAGAACTGATCCTGCTATAACCAGTCCTGGAACACTGGAGTAGCTCTGTTCTTGAAATCATTCAGAGTATAAGTAATTCCATTGTGTGGTAAGTACACTCCAGTTACTCTGTACCACACTGCACTAAGAAAGACACAGAAGTGTTTTGAAATGTAGCATACATAGAATAGAGAATGTGAAACTGTTATTTATCATCTTTACTTTGTAAGCTACACTGCATGTTTGACATACTTAATTCTGTAGCCTCAGTATAAAGGCATGCAAGTAAAACAGCTGCTGATTTCTGTATCTATAACCTAATCCATCACCTGATGGAATGAGCTCAGTTTTCAGTGCTTCTTTGCTGCAACACTGGCCTGAGTTCTACACTCTGTCCACCTTAAGGGAGGAAGACTGGATGCCACAGTGGGGTGCATGCACTTGATTACCTGCTCCCTCCTTCACTCGCTTTGTCTCCATGACTGCAGATGCAACACCAAAACACAAGGCTGTATCTGCTCTCCTTTTGCTGCATGCACTATGATATCATCCACCTTTTATCACTCTAAACTTACTGTCTTCTGAGTAAAAACTTCAAAGTGTTTATCTTCAACTATCTTTTTATTTCCCTTTGGATTTTGTTTTTAGTATTCTATCCATTTTACTTTATAGACATGATATTTTTCAAAGTTGTGTTCTTAACAGCATGTTTTGACCTAGCAGCGTCTGTTCCCCAGGAAATTCTGACTTCCATACTCATTCTGAATGATTGGGTTTTCCCTCTTTGATATTCTGGAATTTCCTAGGGAAAAAATACTGCTCAGTACAGTGTCACATCCTAAGGCTGGCACATCAGGGGCAGTTGAAGTGCAGCTCTGTCTCCCAAGTCACAGCAGCACCACGTTGGTGTGAGGACTGCTGGAAAACCCAAGTGCCCTGTTAGGAATGTTCCTGGTTGGGATGGCTGCAGGTGCCAATGCCATCATACTGCCTTGGGTCCTTGCTGCACATCCTCTGCTGCCCCAGCTGGCTGCAAAATGACTTCCATGGACACCAGGGTTGTATGATGATGAAATGCTGCTCCTGGACTTCCCCTCTCATGAGTTTACTGAGCCATGTCCTTGAGGATCTTTGCTAGTTAAAGATTTTGATTAGTGACCTGTAGTATTACAAAGGTTGTTTACCTCTCATTGCAGTGGATTTTTTTCATTTTATACCTTGTGTCTGAGTTCAGAAGAAGAATATGGAAGGTTCCTTCTTTGGGGCCATTGCTGATCCTCTACAAGTGAAGTTGTCCCAGGTGAGGTCCCACATCATCATCATCCTGTCCTCCTTTTTGTTTTCGAATAGGCCCTTGGAGGACAAAAAGTCCTTCATGAATATTCTCAGCTAGGAGTAAACAGGAAGAGACAATAACCTCTAATAGTTTATAAAGGCTTATATAATGCAAGCATTAAAGAACAGTGAAAGAGGTGTTTGCCTTGACAGAAAACTACATAGTGTTAGTTTTCCATTAGTTAACAGCTTCTAGCACTAACTGCCTTAAATCAGCTTCTAAAGTAGCAAACAGTTGAGTGCATTTTAAAGTTTAACTTTAATCACTGGATCTTGGCTCCATTCCCAGCAAAGAAACAAACAAAAGAACTTGTTCATGGGCTCTGAAAAAATTCAGATTTGCTCTCTGATGCTTTATTTCTACTTAGGGAAAAATATCAATTCCTCAAGTCATCAGTTTCATTCTGAGATGAAATGGAATAAAGAGCCTGAGAAATTCAAACAAACATGTCCAGAATGGCACATTAATGCACAGGGGCTGCTGCCTGGTGAGGTAACAGGACTGCTGGCTTCTTATGGCTTGTTGTAATTGTTCCATCACTCATTTGTGACTGTATGTATGATGGAAAGCACTTGACTCTGAGCCCTCTCTGAGCCTGATGGGACACTTTTATGCCCTTTCTGTTCCTTGTTTTCTGCAGAGAGTGTGGGTCTGGGAAAGCTGGGCTGCAACCCTCGCAATGGTGTTTCTAAGCATGAAGCTGAGGATTTGTTTTATGTAACCTGCAAGGTAGCGTGAAGGCTGAGGATAGTGGATAGTATGATAGTCTGGGGGGACTGGCTGGGGCACAAAGCCAGTCTGGTGCAATCTGGTCCCTGGTGCCCACTGGTTGGACTAAGGAAGGAAGAAATTTGCAGGTTATATATATCCAAGCACCAGCACATGCTGGTGATCTCCAGCTGGAGAGATCTCCAGCCCCTAGTTATGGGCTCTCCAGTACAAGGGAAAGATGGACATACTAGAGAGAGTTCAGAGAAGGACCATTAAGATGTTTAGGGAATGAGAGCGTCTCTCCTATGAAGAAAAGCGGAGAGAGTTGGGATGGTTCAGCCTGAAAAAGAGCTGGTTTGAAGAGATCTTGTTAAAGTATAGAAATACCTTAAAGGATAGAGCCAGGCTTTTTCCAGTGATGCCCAGTGAGAAGACCAGTGGCAATGAGCACAAACTGAAACACAGGCAGTTCTCCCTGAACATCAGGAAACACCTTTTCCACTGTGAGGGTGGCTGAGCACTGGCACGGGTTGCCCAGAAAGATTGTGGAGTGTCCATCCTTGGAGATAATCAAAAGCCATCTGGACGTGGTCCTGGGCAACTCTCTCTAGGGGATCCTGCTTGACTAGGGGGATTGGACCAAATGACCTCCAGAGGTCCCTTCCAACCTCAGCCATTCTCTGATGTATTGATTTAAATTAATAAATAAAAAGATCCATGGCTAGTTTTCTGGCTCTGAGACAAGTGGTATGGCACAGGTCATTGCCCATCCCAGCTGAGTTACCTCCCTGCTGCTGAACACAGTGGCTTCAGCTGTGCTGTGTACTGGGATCAGTCTCTGGTGACTATTCCCTTCTGAGAGGTCAGAGTGGCTGATGGGTGGCCAGAACCAAAACTGTGCCTGGCAGTCTATAATGAGCTGGACTGACTCTGGGACTGTGCTTGAGCCCAGGGCCAGTGTATATTTGGTTTGCTAATAAAAACATCATCTATCAAACCTATTCTCCATATCCTGACCACAGCAGAAGAAATCAGCATAGTTACAGGAGATTTCTAGATATGGATCTCTTCACTCTGTTTTTCATTCACAGATACTAAAAGCATCCTGCTTTCTGTCTCTCCTGAATTCCACCCGCCCACACACAACCTGGGCTTCCTGTTGCTCTTCTGATCCTTTCCAGCAGTTTTGCCTGTTCATGAATCATCCTTTGGTTCATGGGATTTTCCTGGAAGTTTGGCACTGAGGCACCTGTTTTCCTTTACAGGTACCTGAGGCTGCACAGCACTGCCCAAGGACTTACTGGCTTGTTTCTGCTGTTGAGGGGAATTGATTGCAAAGGTGTGAAGCAAGTCAATTACATTCCTAATGGGTGCTCACTGTGGAGGCAAATGCTGGCACAGCTTCCCACCACAGGGAGAGGGGAGGGGAGAAATTCAGGAAGAGAAAAGCAGTGAAAAGAAACCATGGAAAATGAGACAAACACAAAAGCAGAAGGAGCATAAGAAAGAATAAAAAGAAGAAGGGAATGCTATGAAAAGAAACCAGTGCTAGAAACAAATCTGTGGCTAGCAGAACAGAGAAAGGAAACAGAAGAATGTATTTGGATAAACACATAAACAGAAAAGAAAGGGAAAATGGAAACTGTGTTCTTTTTTTACATTCTTTTTCCTCTAAGTACTGTGTAAACATCCCCAGATTTTTGTCTTGCAGTAGTTCTACTACGCATTTTATAGCTTTCAACAGCTGAAGCAGAAGGAGCTTGTGGCATTTTTCTTCCCTTCTGTCCCCCAGTGCCCTCGCAGCATGTCATACGTTCTCCTGACAGGAGGCAGAAGGGTTATTTGGCACCACTAAATGTAGTGCAAATGCATTTTGGCAGTGATTCCTGGTAAACTGCATATGTTTTGCACGTGGGCCCTTTCCTGTAAAGTTTTGAGTAATATTCTGCTAGTTTTCTCTCTGGTGTATGTCTCCTTTCCCTGCATAGCCTGAATGTGTGAGCATGAGCATCAGTATATGCTAGTTTAGTGTATGTTTAAAACTCCCCCACGCTGATAAATGTTTTTGCCTCCATCTTCTTTGCCTTATCTGTACAACTTTCACCCAGGCTATGTACCCTTTTCCTTACTTTTGAAGAGTGTGCAAGGTTATGTTTATTTGAAGAAAGGAGCAAACAAGTAGATTATGTATTTGCTTACAATTCCAAACCTCTCATTCAACTTATGCTGTGCAAAAGTTCTTCTTTCAGTGCCGACCCAGTCTGCCTCTGGAGCTTGCTTTTCAGTCTGTTTTTGTGATGCACCCTTCATTCTCCCCTTTCCACTGCTCACTTGGTCAAAGAGCAATCAGCTCAGCCCCTTTGACCACACAGTTCAAATCCAGGGGATCAACAGGTAAGTAGAGCCTTCGGAGAATGTCTGAAGAATGGCCAAAGTTGGACCCCTAACTTCAGCATTTTTTAACTCTCCTCCTCAAAACCTGACAAACTGTCTGTTCCTGCTGTCTCGTTTCCTGGGGAAATGAGGATGAGAATTCATACAGAATATAGTCATGCTGTCAGTAATTTCCCTTGAATGTTTCCAATGATCTCAGAGGGAATTATACCAAGCCTTTGTTAGGCACATAGCAGATTGTAGTGCCTATCACTCCTCATATTTGGATTTATCTTGTTTCTATCCAGTATTCATGCTGCTATGAAAAACTACCTGTTAGTGGTGTCCGTCCCAGAAAATGCATTTCTGATGAGACATATGTGTGGTTCTTGGGTTGTATTACATTCCAAGTCAACACTTTTAGCAAAATACCATCTTCTCTGAAGATTTACAGTAAGTAGATGTGCTAGACAAGGGTTGAAGGCAGTTAGAAATGTGGTGATGTAACCAGCCAAGAATGTACTGTGGATCTGTGGGTAAATTTAATGTTACAGTCTGACTGCAGTACCTGTATCATCTTGTTTTCAAATGAGAGTCCTGTTCTGTACTGTTGGGTTTTTTAGCTCCTTCTCTTTTGTTTGTTTATTGGTGGGGCTTTTTTGGTTTTGTTTTTGCTTTCTT
>VXBX01000129.1:444810-499334 GCA_013400415.1 Scytalopus superciliaris | reverse complement strand
TTTTTTTTTTTTTTGTATTTACTTTCACAGCATTAACAATATAAGGACATAACTGAATAATTCATGTATGCTTTACTGAGGCATTTTCCCAAGCAACCAAAAGCTTTCCTAATGGTTCCAGTCTCTGCTTGGAATGTTTGATTTGCAGTGCCCTACCACTGTGCTAATGGGGTTTTCTTTCATAGCTGTCTCAGTCATATCAACTCCTTGCCCTACCTATGATAAATGCTTTCCCTTCTTTGGCTCTGTCAATTCATATGAATATTTCATGCTGCTGCGAGCTGGTCTGGGTGTTTGCCTTAGTGAACACCCTTTTTTTCTTTGACTTTACTACTCTGATACATAATCAACTCTACCAGTTTTTAATGAAGACTCTGCTCAATTTGCATGTACTTTTCCTGCTGTAGACAAGCCATATATATATACACATATATATATGACCTTATGCACCCTATTTCAGCTATATCTTCTTACCTCCATTGTCATCTGTCTGACTGTACTGGGTTTATGTGGCAAGGTGTTGGTAGTGGGGTGGCTACAGGAGTGAATTCTGTGAGAAGGGACCAGGGGCTGCCCCTGTATTGAACAGAGCCAATCCCACCCAGCCTTGAAATGCACCCACTGAGCCCATCAGTGACCCTGGTAGCACCACTATGATAACATGTTTAAGACAGGGCAAAAAGAATTGTACAGCAGATGTGAGAAAGGAGTGAGTAAAACAGAGCAGCCCTGCAGCACCAGGGTCGAACAAGCAGGACAGAGAGGAGGTGTCCCAGCCACCACAGCAGGAGTTTCTCTGCAGCCAGACTGTAGTGAAGGAGGAGGTTTCCCTGCAGCCCAGAGAGGAGGTTGCTGTGTCCTGTAGGAAGCTGCAGCCCCTGGAGAGCTCACACTGGAGCAGTCTCCTGGCAGCAGCTCCCCATGGAGAGGAGGCCACACATGCTTTCTGTCAGGACCTGTGGCCCATGGGGGACCCGTGCTGGAGAGGTCTGTTCCTGAAGGACTGCACCCCATGGAAAGCATCCATGATGTAGCAGTTCTTGAAGAACTGCAGGGCATGAGAAGGACCCACACTGGAGCAGTTAGTGAAGGACTGTATCCTGTGGGAGGAATTCCATGCTGGAGCAGGGAATAGCATGAGGAAAAAAGGGCAGCAGATATGAAGTGTTATGAACTGGCCACAACTTCCACTGGTCATCCCTTGGCACCTGTCAGAGGGCAAGGGGAGTGGTAGAAGAGTCAGGGGTGAAGTCAAGCCTGGGATTAAGAGAATGTGGGTTTTGTGTTGTGTTAGGGATTTTTTTGGAGGGTGATATGTTTTTCACTATCCTACTCTGTGTTTAATTGCCAATGAATCAAATTAATATTCTCCAAGCCAAATCAGTTTTGACCATGACGGTAATTGATGAGTCATCTTCTTGTTCTTATCTCAACTTGAGATCTTTCATCCTATTTTCTCCCAGTTATGCTGTGGAGGGGGTGTGAGTGTGATGGGTTGGATAAACCCCCGAAACTTAGATTAAGGCCTTAGTTTAGTTAGGCCTGAAACCAAATTTAGCAGGCCCCAGTTTTTGGGCCATGGGGCACTCCGTAGATTCAGAGGGGCAAGTATCACCTGACTTAGGCAACCAAAGAGGTATTTCATATCATCTGACGTCAAGTCGAGTATAAATCTAGTGGGGGAGGTATCCTCGCTCTCTTGCCCTCCCTCTCTCCATGTGGTGTGGTGGTGTGAGGGGACTCCCTGTTGCTGCTCCCAGAGCGACAGGCCCTGCCGCTTCCCTGCCGAGATGCCCACAGCAGTTCTGGCCTCTGGGAAGTAAATACTTTTGTTTGATATTACTTTGCTGGGTGCTCTTTCAGAGAAACGTGTTTAGTTTTGTTTCCTTGTGGGTTTTGGGTGGTGAAATCTGTGTGTTATTGGGGTGGATAGCTCTGGATGAAGTTATTGTTGGTTTTTTCTTATATTTGTACCTATATGTATTGTAACTTTCCTGTAAATATATGTATATAGTTTTTTCCAGTTTCAGGTTTTTTTTTTCCTTCCCTCCTTTCACTGGGACCACGCGGGTCTTGGGGGGGGTTTGGCATTTTGCCAAGGTCGAACCCACGGCAGTGAGACAATGGCTTGGTGGGCACCTGTTAACCAGGCAAGGTTAATCCACCACTTTTACCTAAAATGGTCCCTCATGGTCTTTTAGGCAGACCCTGTTTCTGGTTTTACTTTATTGAATATTTACAAAGAAATGTAATCTGCTGTCAAGGGAATAGGAATGATTCCTGCCTCCCCTTTTTGCACTCTGTATTTGAATACCTAGAAAAGATGAACAGAAATTCATGAGTTTTGGCACCTGATTGGAATTTGTGTAAAGTCTGACAATCCCCTCCTAACTTTCAGCTGTTCTCTTGTCCAATCTACCTTTGAGCAACAAGGAGAAAAACGTGGCTGTGGAAGGGCTTGATGCTGAAGAATTTGTATCTGTTTCAGCCAGAAGTATACCTTTGCAACACTGGAACTAACTCCCTGGGCTGAAATCTCTACTTTTTCTGATGCACCTCTTACATCCCATATCTGACACTCAATTAATGATGTCCTTTTCACTCTCTTTGGCATTCTCATACAGGGAAATGAGCAGTGGTGCTGCAATGTTTGTGACACATTAACTGCTAATAGTAACAATTACTTTTAACTGAGACAGCCAGTTAATTTCTTGCAGGAGACTAAATGGGATGAAACAAAAACCTAAAAGGGGTCTCTCTTCCCTTTGCTTGCAGCAAAGGTGATGTGCCAAAATATTGTCTGGAACAAAAATATTCTGGTATTGCTTGATGAGGGGAGAGGAGCTATTCCAGGCAAACAAATTGGTTGGGTATCTGAATCACAGCCTTTTTGTGCAGAAAAATAAGCTCTGCAGTTGCATCTAAGTAATGAAACCTGCAAAGTCTCCTTCTTCCCTTACAAGGCTTGGAATGGAATGACAGAATATCCACTGCCTTTCTCCTATATCCAGGAACTCAAACTAGGCTGATGGTCTGTAAAACTAAAAGTCTCTCAATTTGCCACCCAAATGACAGAGCAAGGGATTCCATCCAGTGAACAGGCTGAGCTGCAGGGACAAAAACATCTGGGTGTCTACGTCTCTCTTCTACTGTGAGTTTTCAAGTGCTAGTAGAGGCTGAGACAAGAAATGTTTTAGATAGGAAGACCTAAAAGTCAAACTCAAATGAATCTGCAGAACAGGCCTGCAACTGGCTTCTGGATCCTCTTCCTCTCAGTGGAAACTAGTCCCTCAGTGACATGTCCATGGCCTTTGAGCAGTACCAGGGTATGGAATGAGGTGCTTTAGATGGGATAATTTCTTGCTGTGCTGTGATTCACCCAGCTGGCTGTTGCCTGTTGTCAGATGCTGGAAACAGAGGCTCCTTTTTGGAACAGAACTGCCTTATTCTTGTTTACTAGCAGAAAGCTGCTGTAGAATGGAATGTAAGTGAACATATGGTGAGTAAAGCAGTTTGTTTCAGGGTGCTGCCCGATTTACTTTCACAGCTACACACAAGAATGGGGCATTAGATCTGAGGCTCTAAAATCATCAGAGGACTTCCACTTGTGATGTCATTGTAAGATAATGGCTTCAGTTGCTTGAAATTGAGCACACCTTGATGGTAAGTGAAGGAATGAGGGGATGATAAAGTGAGCTTCTTGCATGAAAGAACAATTCCAGAAGTGGTGGTGGAAACTTTTAAATCTTCAGTTCACTCCCAAGTGACTTATTTTAATAGTCTGTCCAAACTCAATTGATATTCCTTTTGAGTCCTTCAGGGCATTCAGATTACACAAGCATTTGTTGTGCTACCTAATTAGTTTGAAAGACGGTTCTTAATCCCAAGAATAAATTGATGAAGCTTTACAAAGGCTGATCTTTGATAACAAAGCTGTAGGTGCTTCAAATAAAACAAGTAGAGAAAGTCTCAAATACATTGATTTTGTAAGAAAATCAGTGCAAAAGACATAAGAAGTGCAGAAAGTGACCTTTTATATTATATCAGACTCTTGTTTAGAGTAGAAGCTGGTTAAGTTTATTAATTCTGAGTGTAGTGCAGCCACTGGCCTCCTATCTTACTTTATCATGAAGATGTTCCAGAGGAGTAAGAGAGCCATATTCCCTTTCCAAATTAGTACTACCCCATGCAGCATGGGAAAGCTTCCCACACCACTTTCAGCTTCATTCAGCACTGATGGAGTGACTACATCATTGGACAAGGGAAGAGCTAAGTGTGCCATCTATCTGGGCTTCTATAAGGCCTTTGACACAGTCTCCCACACCCTTCTTGTGAAACTGGGGAGAGGGATTCCATGGGTTGACTGCTCCGTGCATGAACTGAGTGGATGGATGGATGGATGGATGGATGGATGGATGGATGGATGGATGGATGGATGGATGCATCTAGAGAGTAATGATCAACAGCTCAGTGCCTGGATGGAGATCAGTGATAGTGGTGTCACTTATTTGGACCAGTACTGTTTAATATCTTCATCAATGACAAAGTGGGATGGAGTGTATCCTTGACAAGTTTGCCAATGACACCGAGCTGTGTGGTGTGGGTGACACACAAGGAGTGGGGTGCCATTCAGAGGAACCTGGACAAGCTTGAGGAATGGGCTCATGTGAACCTTATGAGGTTCAACAGGGCCAAGTGCAAGATGCTGTACCTCAGTTGAGGCAATCCCTGATATCAGTACTGTTTGGGAGATGACCAGAATGAGAGCAGCCCTGCCAAGCAGGACTTGGGGGTACTGGTGGACAAAAAGATAGGCATGAGCCAGCAATGTGTGCTCACAGCCCAAAAAGCCTTTAGTATCCTGGGCTGCATCAAAAAAAACATGATCAGCAGATCCTGGGAGGTGATTCTCCCTCTCTCTTCTCTGGTGAGACCCCACCTGGAATACTGTGTCCAACTCCTGGGCTGTCAGCACAGGAAAGACATGGACCTGTTGGAGCAGGTCCAGAGGAGGGCTACAAAAATTATCAGAGGGATGGAACATCTCTCCTGTGAGGAAAGGCTGAATGCATTGGGGTTTTTCAGTCTGGAGAAGAGAAGGCTCTGAGAAGACCTTATTTGCTCATACAAGAAAGATGGGGACAAACTTGTTGGCTGGGCTTGTTGCAATACAAAGGGTATTGGTTTAAAACTACCAGAGGGTAGATTTAGACTAGACATATTTTTTTTTATTATTTATTGATGAATGTGGTGAAACTGGAACAGGTTGCCCAAAGACATGGCAAAATGGCAAAGGTCAAGGTCAGGTTGAAAAAGACTGAGCAACCTGCTCTAGCTGAAGATACCCCTGCTCATTGCAGGGAGGTAGGACTAAATGCCAGCCCAAATGATTCTATGACTCTGTTCTATATTTTAGCTTTAACCATGTCTGGAGCCTTTTCTCTAAACAGTTATTTGAGCATTTTGCTAACTGAATTAGCTGGGAATGTTCACAGTGAGTTGTCTCAGTGGTCACACATTAGCTGTAAGCCTTGCATTTCCTGGGATGCTGTTCTGCTTGCCACACATATGAGGGGCACAGTGAAGTGCATCACACAGCTCCCTTCTGCCTGTGTGCCTTTTAAATCATGAATGCAGAAGGGGAGGGGAGTATGGTGTCCATTTGGGTCTCATAAGGTCAAGGCCTGCTTGAATCCTGAAGATGGGAAACATGGCCATGCTCTGCAATTTAGCCACAATCTGTGAGAGCTATACATTTTCCAGTGCAACACTCTTCACATCCCATGGCACAGTGTCTACGGCACTCACTGGGGAAGCAGTACAACAACCAAGACTTGAGCTGGCCTTGAGTTGCTCCCAGGATGTGCTCATGGTAGATTAGGATTCCTGCCCCTGAGCAGCACCGTGTCCCTGGAGCAGCAGGGGCTGATCCTTCTCCATAAGGGAGAAAAAAATGGGAATGAGCCCAACAGCGAGTCAAAGTGGGGGCAGGAGCTGCTGCTCAAACTCCTTGCAGCTGAGCTCCAAGGCTGACCAAGGCTCCTCAAACAGGTCTGTCTTCTCAGGAAGCTGGCCTTAAGTGCAGGCAGCTGAACTCCCAGGATGAGTAAAGGGTGTGCTCCAGACACTTCACTGTGCTCACAGCCTCAGACTGGAACAATGTTGTTGCCCTGAGGGACTACTACACACTACAGTGCTCGAGAAGATTTGCTGAGGCTGTATCTTGTTCCATCACTTAAGTTGCTGTGAAAGATATTAACATCAGTGATAATCTGATGTTGAACCATTGACTGTGGCTGGGACAGGAGGGCACTGATAGTCTTTAATCTCCCTGACCAGCCTCACCTGGGGCCTCCAGCTGTGCCTTCTGCCCATAATCCCAGGAGCAACATTTAAACTCAGGCTTGGGCCTTTTGTCCTACTCTGAGATATTTAGGAGATACACCTGTGTTCAGTCTTGGCTGGTCTTGTTTTCTTGAGGGCTTCTAGGTTGGTATTTTGGGTAGCTTTGTCCCTAGTCCTTTGTCTCGGATGGATATCAGAGCTGCTTTGCAGCATTATCTCTAGCCCTGCCTGCCCTGATCTGCTCTGTGGGTTCCCACGTCGGACCCCGGGCTTGGTTCATCACCTTTTTTTGTCTGAGGCTGTAAATGGTCTCTGTTACTCCCACCATGGCTGCTTTCCATGTTTAAACCCTCTTCAGCCCCTGGTGAGTGAGGGCACTTCCAGTGTTGTGGTCACCTTTGACTCCTGGCTTGTTTATCCCTTGTGGAGCTGCTGTGCTCTTGCTGCTCTCCTGCAAGTAAAAGGGAACTCGAGGGCTGTCAGTTTTATTTTTAATTTTTCTTTCTTTTTCTTTTTTTTTTTTCCTGTGAGTACATAGTTCAAATAATTTAGGATGTCCTATTACATTAAATGGACAAGAAAATCTACAGTGACTCTAAATGAAGAATAAAGGATAATATTAAAAAAGAGTAATAAACAATTCTGATTGTCAAGTAATTGCCACTCTGAATATGATCTGCTATTCCTATCTGAACATGACACATGCTTTCATACATTTGTGGAAATTCTTTGGCATAGGCACAGTTTTTGGCAGCACTGTGTACTCCAACAGTCCCTTTCAAACACTATTTTCTGTTGTTATTCCTCTTCAGGTGCAAAGATTTCCTGCAAGGAGCCTCCCTGAGAAGGCCTGTAGCTACAGTTGAGTCCAGAAGGAAAAAGTTCCCTGCAAGAATAAAATAAGTGATGAGATGCTTCATTCTACTTCTGTGAAAGGTAATGATAATTATAAGAAAAAGAAGTTGCTCTATGTAGGAGGAGATTTTTTTTTTTTTTTAAATGAAAAAAAACAAAGGAAGGCTGAAGCTGGTGGTTCCTGAAAGGTAAAAAGGATAAGGATGAGGCTGTGGTTTATGGTCTCAGGGAAGGCTTAACATACAGTAGGTTATAGTGTGAACACAGAGTACACTCCTTTCAGGTTTTTGGTTGTTGTGTTTGTTTGTGGGGGTTTTTTACGCTGGCAAATTTTCAATGATTTTTGATACGGTTTTCTGCATGCAAAGCTTGCCTGTTTCTCAGTTGTTCAAACTAGCAGCTCAGTTTGTGTCTTCCATTTTGAATTTTGTCCATAACCTGTGATGGACAGAATAATGGTAGTAGCAAAAGCTTGTTTCTGAAGTAACCTCTAGTCCTCAAGTACAAATATAGCAAAGATTCTTGGTTGCTGTGTTCATGACACTAAGCTCAAGCAAAATTAACTGAAAAAGAGAAATGGTCACATGCTGCACAAGAATATGCCCAGAAGATCAGTTGCTTTGTACCAAAAATTTTTACTGAGAGGTTTGCAAAGATAACTAGCAGTACATTAGTTGCTCCATTGAAGTCAAGGGGTAAAGGCAGAGTTTGTCTCTGTACAGTTTATGGCACAGAGGAACTTGTTATGATACAGGAATACTGTTGTTTTTTCCTGGCAAAAGGTTTTTTCTGGACTTTGAGCTCATGAAAATGACTGTACTCAATACAACAAAAGCTCTACAAGCCAAGCACTGTGGTTTTATCCATTGCGTGAAAAAATTCTGCAGCTCATTATGTCTCTGGGCTGATATCTACATTAGCTTATCTGCTGCAAATTTTCAGTGATTGGTGTGCAACAAAAATTGCCTTTACAGAAATAATACAGAAATGTAAGATATGGTGAAGGACCCAGGTGTCTTCTATGCATATGCTTTAGGAACATCAGAGATACTTTAGTTGTCCAAACAGAGAAGCCAGAGCTGGGAGAGCTGCAGAAAGCAGAACCTTAACTTAAAGTATGTGACAGGAAATCATTGGTGAGGCTGAGTATGGAGCTTTGGCAGGATCTCCTTGTGGGCAGAAGAAGATACCTTGGATGGAGGGCAAAGGGAAAGGGCAGTCATGGAAAGGACACAAAGCTCAGCAGAGCAAAGCTGAGTTTGAGGAACACTGCATGACTTTGGTGTGAGAAGCTCACAAAGTTGTGAGCTCTATGTGGGAAAGACTTAGACAGTTGCTGAGAGAGACTTAGGAACACAACTGGATGAAGGGGAGAAGCTGGTATATAGCAAATAAAGTTCTACATGGGCATCCTTCCACAAGAAGTGGGAAGGGAAGGGAATCTTGGTGGGGAGAGGTAGAAAAAGCTTTGTTATAGGAGAGGACTGGGGCACAAACAGGGTCCTTTCTAGGAATGTTAGTGGAAACAAATTCTCTCTCTAGCATGAGGGACAAAAATGATTGTGATGCAAAGTGCATGAGCACAGGGACTCCTGATTTGTGAAACTGGATCTTTGAAACTGAAGTCTGGGTTAATGAGAATGATGGACCACTAGTGCAAGGGCAAACACTGTAGTGTGTCTGAGACTCAGCACAGGGAAAAGGAAAGGGTGGTAGGGGAAGTGTGGGAAAAGAGGAAAGCAGCCCCTGTATGCATATACAAGAACTAGGTGGGAGTGAACCATTATTAGATAGTCATATTCAGGATATATGAGTGTGTTGACAGGGGTGGGCTGTAGTTTTGCTTTGCTAACACTGATTAGGAGGTTGTCAGTTCTGGTACTTCCATGAATGTGTATTGCCCAGTGTCAGATTCTCTTCATTGTTATTCGCTTAAGTTCTCAGCAGGTGTGATTTTCAAAAGTCCCTTGCAAGTGTGGAAATCAGTTGTAAATAATGTCCTCCCAGATCTGTTGAGGCAGAAAAGTTCATCGGTAGGGCCTTTAAGTAACACTGAAAAGACAATTTGGAGCAGAAAGAAGTATTTAATTTTGTTTTAAACTGTCAACATTTGTCTGCACACTGTTTTCTGTCTTAGCATTTAAAGTAATTATCAACCCATATTTCAGCCATACCTAAGTGGCAATTTTCAGACTATGAGGTAATTTTTCAATTCTTCTTGTTCCAGACTTCCCTTTGTTTGTGTACACAGTTTTCAGGCAATTTATTCACCAAGAGGTTAGAAAAGAAACATGTGTGAGTAGAATTTTTAAGAGCACTTAGGAACAAAGTCCTGTGGGTTTGAAATATTATGTAATAGTGAAACTTTTATGAAATCTGTTTTCTGGAATTACAGAAAGGGGGGAAGGGACTAAACAAGCAAGGTGAGATACCAATGTCAAAATTTAGTCTTCTTTCCTGTTGGTCCAAAAGCATCAGCTTAGCAAGTCTGATGTCAGCTCATGATACTCAAATATAGTCAAATTATCTCAGCAGTGGCACTGGGCACTGTCCAGTAGCTTAGCACCTTGCCTTTGGAACTTCTCGCAGGCAGCTTCTCCCTGAGGCCTTGTTTATTTTCACTAATAGATTATTAAGCTTTAGGAGACCACCACCTCTTCTGGTAGAGACATTTGAGCAGTGTCCTTTCTGTGTTGTTGGCACTTGGCTCTATCAGTACAAATGTAATAGAAACATCCTGCATTTGATGCTCTTCTTGATCCTCCTGTTACGGTTTGGTTGCACGTGTAGCTCTCCATCCCCACTCCCCACGTGTTCCTTCCCCCAACGCCCCCACCTGCCCAACCCAGAGAAAATAAAAGACCATTATTTTCCTGCTTCCCCAAATGAGAAGGCAAAAGGTAAGGATGGAAACTGCAAGTTGATTCTGTTTTCTTTCTGATGTTGGTGGAAGAGTTGATTCAGTGTGTCAGAGAAGGAGCAGAAGTTTAAGATGGACACAATCTCTGTTGTCTTCTTTGAAAGGGTCTCCATGTGAGGGGCAGGATGCTACAGAATTTGATCCCTTTCAGCCAACTTCTTTGACCTTCACTGCCAAATTTGCAGTGGTAGCAGTAGATTTGTTCAGTTTAATTCTATAGTCACTAAGGAATTGGAGCTGGACTCAAATAAGGGGGATTCACTTTTTTTGGTAGGAAGATGTGAATTTTTCTGTTAAGGAACTGATCTGCTCCACATGCATAGACATTAAGGAACTGCTGAAAATAAAGGATTTAAGAGTGATGCCATGGCAGATTAGACTGTAGATGAGGTGTTTCAGTGGGGCAACTCAGAGCAGAGCATCACTTATGCAAATTTTAAATGAGTCCAGTATACTCTGGGCCCTAAATTCTATGTAATTGATTTGAACAGAGCCTAACTGCATGGGTTTTTTAAATTTCTTCTCTAACTCTTCACCTGCCTACAGGTCCTGCTTTAACGTTATGTAAGTAGAAGTGCACAGAGCATAAATAAAATGAGTTGTGATTTGCAAAATCTCTGTGTTTGTTGTTTAAGAATCTTGAGGAGTTGTAGCAAGCCATCCTTTAGCTGTATGGCAGTTGTAGTGAATAAGAACAAAATAGCAAGATAAAAAAAGTCTTTAGCAAAATTAGTGGCAATTAAATTATCCTCCAGCAGAGATCTTTAGATTTGTTTCGTTATGTAAAAGCATCAATGTTAGGGTTCTTCAATAAAGAAACATTTCAGTGGAATTGTTTCTGATAAACTCCAGGGACTTTTTTACTGAATATAATTTGCGAGCTTTATGTGATGATTGTCAGATTTTTCAGGAGTTTTAATAAACTTGAAAAAAATTCAGAATTTTCAGCTTGATCTTTTTCTTTCCAATAAGAAAAAAAAAAGACTTTCAATGCAGAATTATATATTATAGATTAGAGATGCAAGAATTGTCAAAGCTCTTCTATTCTAGTAGCGGTACAAAACATGTCATCTTTGACTATGGGTGCAGCTATGCTGTGAATGTAGATGTTTGTGAAATATTGCTTAGTGATATTTAAAAACACACCCCAAGTGCCAATAGAGTACAAAATTGTCAGAGAACTATGCACCCCAGATGGTAAATATGGCAGATTAGAATTGAAAAGTAAGATTTATCCTTTGGATGTGAACAACTTTTAATGAGGTTCAGAGTAAATAACATCCTTATGGAAGTATGTTCTCCTGGAAAAATTTTGTACCAGGTCTCTTACCAGCGTCTCATTCGATATGAACGTGCCAGCAAACTCTTCTTCAGTACTGTTGTTCTGTGTGGGTTGCTCCTTTCATTTGGAGTTGATCATGAGAATTCAAACCCAGTATTTTTAGGCTTTTGCAAGAAGTAGTTATATAATTTGGATGTATCAATTAAAAAAGTACTAGTTGGCTTCTGCAATTCTGCACATTAATGCAGAGTTTGAGACAACCAATTCTGTGCATTTCCAGATGACTCAGAATTGACTGACTCTTTGTAAAAGCAAAAGAGCTTATTTATGAGCATAGAGCAGTTTCCTCTAAACAAAATCTATCATCTCTTTCTCTCACCCCCAGTAAGCTGTGAAATGCCAAATACACTTACACTAAAAGCAAACATTTCTGCACTCAGGACTCCTCACTCTGCCCTTTGTGCCATAAATTTACTATGGCAGCCCACAGTGTGTGAAGTGCTTCTGGATCTAGATTAATGAGTGTATTGGTATCATGACAATCACCACAAGTTGGAAGTAAAAATTTCTAGAAGCATGTAGGGGAGAAATGCTTGCCATATTTTTGTGCTTTTCCATCCCTAAGCATCCTGTTGTAGCCACTGATGACTACAAGCTGCTGGAATAGATACTTGGGTGGGTATATGATTCCAGTACAGTTCTTCAGAAAGATCAGGTTCAGGAAATAACCTGGAAAAGCTGCAATTCACATTCCTTAACCTGGATGTCAAAAGCACAGGCTTAAATCATGATGGCTTTTTGGTTCCTGGCCCTTTTGCCAGTAAAAGATGTGTTTTGATTTCCAAAGCGAAAGGCATGGAGAAGACAGAGAGGGGTCAGCTATTTACTGCTTTCTCCAGTAAAACAACTAGAGGAGCACCACATGAAACTAGTAGGTGCCAGGTTCAAAATGAAAAGAGGTGATTCTTTTTCCAATGTGAAGCTAAGCTGTGGAATTATGGAGCTGGAGGAATCCATTCAGAAAAAAACCCCACTGATAGCAGTCAAATATTTGAAACCTACTTGTAGCTCAGGAAGTATACAAGGTACAGACTGTGAGAGTTGTGGAAATTATTCTGAAGAGAAGTATAGCAATGTACTTCTCCATCTAAATTTTGTTAGGGTGCTAACAAAATACTGAACTAGTGTTTGGCTGAGGTGGTTCCTGTGGCTGTGAGTAAAATGCCTGGCAATATATACAAGAGTCTTTCAGTGACAAAGGTGTTTATAACACCTAGATTACTTGGGGGGGAAAAAAACCCCAAAATCATGGGAGAATAAATGTGTGTTTATATTGACATATGTGGTTTATATCTCTCTCCTTATGCTCTCCTTTGAAACTGTGCATTGTTTTTACCATATTCATTGGCTAATATTTTCTATAGGATTCCCAAATTCTCGATTTCCATGAGTATCACCCAAAGATAAGAATGGCATATATGAAGTTCAGCCACTATTTCCAGAGGGGAAGGCCTGTTAAAGCTCCAACATTTTTCCACTGAATCTCATCTAATTTTGATGTACTAGTTTATAAGTCAATGATTTCATGCTTTCAGCTTTTCATAAACGCACTGTTCAGTGTCTGTATGAGTGGCAGCTTGGGGGCTTCTTGTTGGAGCTGCCCAGTTTCCAGGATTCTGTGATTCCCCACCATATGTAGCAGACAGATTTGGCAGAGGGGACGGTGAACACCACAGCGTGCAAAGGTCCAGACTACGAGGAATTGATGTTTTTCCATACATCCATCTGGGTGAATGATTCCATTCAATAATGGCCATTGACTTTCTTAATGCTCCTGGACTATTTTTCTAAAGAATCTTTGAAGGAGGAAAAGCTGATCCTCCTGACCCTGAGATGTAATGCCTTCACACAAAGCTATCAGCATGGCAAAATCTCTGTAGGGTGTTCGAAGTGTTACTGTTATGCAAGATTTAGTCACAGTGTTTGGCCTAATTTTGAACTGTGAGTTTGTCAGAGTGAATCTGTCAGCTCCTATAGCACCCCAATCTTAAAGAATTTTGATTTTCTTTAATATCAGTTTAATTTTGCCACTGTCTGAATGAGAGATGAACAAAATGGACCACAAGAAAATTAGTTTTTTAAAAATTAGGCCCTGCTACTTTATTAGTTGAGTCTGTTTTCTGTGGTTGACTTACTGTCCCACTTAAAGATTGATGGGAACGTGGAGCTGACATCCACCTGCTTTCCAATCTGCAAATCTCACGAAGATCAAGAAACTTTCAAAGCCGTGCATTAAAGAACGATAATGACTGGCAACCAATAGTGGTTTAATCAAAGTTGTAGAGGAGATATGTAAGAATAATGAAAGACAATAATCCACAGACATTCAAAGCAACTGAACAAGAACTTAAATATGTTTTTATTTGATTTTCAGTCAAAAATCTCTCATTTTAGTGGTTTTGGGTATTGTTACTTCCTCTTTGCCATCTCTCCTTTTTACTGTTGTTGTTTGGTTTTTCCTGGGTTTTGCTGTTGTTAATGGAATTTAAAACAGAGAAAAATAAACTGTTTATCTCAGAACAGATTTTGGTTTTGAGATTCTCGTGTGCTCCAGTATACATATAGTAAGTCAAATGGCAAATGTGGTAGCCCCAGTCATGTCTAGCCATGGGTGTTTTGAACCATCAGCAAACAGGTAGATGTGATAGAAAGACATAAATTATATTTTTCTCTGCTACTTCAGGGAGTGCATGTGTGACCTGGATGTGTTTTACCTGTGTGTGCATGAAGTAGCATCATCTTTGCTCTACTTTTGTATATTTCTTCATAATACATTTAACTGATTATCTTACCTTACAGGTAGCATTCCAGCAATGGGAAAAGGGAAGCTCTAAATACTCCAGAAGTAGCATTTTTATTTAATATAAGCTTGTGGTTTAAAATTGTTTTTATAAGAAAGCAGTTATGCTTGTGGCAAATAAAGGAAAAGATCAATGTTCTAACCACCTCACTGAAGGGGGTCAGTTGGCAATTACACAGCTCAACTATGACTTGTTAATCAGCCAAAAGATTGTTCTAAGAGGAAACTTGACACCTTTGCAAATTAAACTGTGGGTCAATAGCAGGACACTAGGCTAAGTGCTTATCTTAGCCAGTGTATTAGTGTATAAAGAAATATCTTTGATATTCTGCCTTGTTTATTTGACACCTGGGAGTGATTATTTGTCTGTTTTCTGTAATTATAACTGCCAGGAAAACATTCTCTTATTCTGATGTGGTGGTTTCAGTCATTAGTGTGCTCTAATCGGTAAGATATATTTACCCAGAAGATTCTAATAGGATCCATGAGTGCATCTCCATCATGGCTTCACCTCCTTCAGAAATGTGGTTTTGGCACCTTTGCAGAGTGCTGTTGCTGGAGTTTGGCTACCCAGATCGAGTCCTTCTGTTTCTGTGCATCTGCCAGGGCTGTGTGGGGAGTTCACACCTCACAATGTGGAGCTCTAGGAGTGTGGGGCAGTAGGACCCAACTCTACAGAGCACCTGGACTGGGAGATGGTGTGCTTGGTTTGTAACAGCACAACCCTGGAAAGGGAAAATGCAGCAGTCACTCCTGCAGTCTTCTCGTGACTGCTTGTTTGGAAGGTGTTTTCCTGCAAGTAAACAAGTGCTCTGACAGTCTTATCTGTGGGATTTTTAGTATTTGAAATTGTTCTTCTTGCTGTAAAAAAGAATGTGAAGAATTCAAGGTGTGATGAAACCATTAGATTGTTCATTCTAATCTCTTCAGTATATTAGTCTGTAAGTCATCACCAACTGAACAGAGCTGAAGAACTTCCCAGTAGCACATCCTCCAAACACCATCTAGCTTTTCTCAAAATGACTTCTTAAATACTCCTTCTCTAGTTTATTCCAGGTGTTAATACTCTTCACAGGTACAAATTTGGCCTTGAGCTTCATTTTGTAGTCATTAACTTCTGTCAGAACCACCACAGCATAGTAGACAAACTCACACAGAATGACTGCATAGTCTCTATACTGTAGGTCTTTCACTGTAAGCTCTTTCTCTCAATTTATGAATACATTTCTGAGATTATTCTGTGATTTTATTATATTTTATGTCCTACAAGAAAAAAGTAAAAGAACACAACCCTTCAGTGCTAATCACCAAACTGAGGTTGTACACAAAGCTAAAACAGTTGCCTGGACTCCAGGGTGACCCTTAATGGTCATGTAAGCTCTTTGTGCACAACCACAATAAGAGCTCTGCTCAGTTGCTTGTCTGAATCTTTCCACTCAGCCCACCACCTTAACCTTTGTCATCTACATGGTTTTAGCAGATGTGCTTTTTAGTTCTGTACTAAAATCTGTCAGATCCTCACCTCTGTTGGCTTGCTGTCTGGCTTCCCATTTTTTTTTCCCATTGATCAGTTCATTCTTTATATAATGTGGGAATTGTATTGCTGATTGGTTTATTTGTTTATATATTTGTTCTTAATGAGGTGGTTGTACAATACCACAAATTCTTCACAATTGCTATTATATCTGAGTATCAAATTTTATAATCTGGTTTTGTGACTTATGAGTGTTTAACTAGTAGAGGTGAAGCTTGATCAAAATCCCAGACTGATGTGTCAGTATTACCTTCTCTCTGTGATGAGGAAGTTAATGGGAGTAATGCCTATCATAAAAAATTCAGAATTGCCAACTGTTTTAACTTGTATGTGTACATCAGTTTCCCAGTGGGAGCTGTGTCTGCACATGTACTGTCAGAATTCATCTCGTGCTTAAGAACAGCACTGTATAGCAACAGATGATGGTTTTCTAAGGACAAGGCCTTTACTTTGTTGTGTGTTTCCACAGGAGCAGATTGAGACAAGTCTCTGTCTTAAACGGTCTGTAAGATTTGTAGGAGAGAAAGTGAATAAATTCTCATTGAAAACCAAAGTGCTGCACTGATGAACACACTGCCCTAAAAGGGAAGAGAGAGAGTGAAGGCAATAGTAGGCATGAAATGGTAGGACTTTGATATCAGGATGATAAAGATATGGTGAAGGAAACTCTGGAGTAGAACAGCTTCTCAATTTAATATTACAACAATGTTTCATTTCTAAATGCTTTACCAATGACAAACACACAAATAATAGATATTACAAACATGAGCACTGTCCATTGTATCAGTTCTGGTGTAGCAGAAAAAAAAATCTATAACAAAGTGATAGACTTTCTGTACTTTAATAACTTAAGGATTGATTAATCATTATATTTTCTATTAAACATCTATCAATACTTTTAAAGTATTTATAATTAGCACTTTATTAGGAAGTCAGTTTTCTCTTTACTGCAGCACTGGGTGGCTGTAGTTGAAGTTTTAATGAGTTATTTATTCTTTCAATATATTCAGTGAACCTGAAATGATGGACTTTCTGAAATGGCAGTGTAATAATATATGATCTTGGTAAAAAGCACTGATCCAAACTTTCTTTATATCTGGGGATGTTCAGCTCTAGGATAAGATGCAGATAAGCCTTTGTTAAGCACAGATGGAACTAACCTGAGTTCTGAGATGGCAAAATGCTGCCAGTCAAGCCCAATTCTTTTTCACAGTGAAGTTGGGAGGGTGGAAAGTTATTCTGTATACATGCTCTTGGAGGTATATATAACTCTTCAGGCTCATTTAGATTCTTTTTGTACCAAAACAAAAATTGCTGCATCCACAAGCAGACATGACCTTGACATAGATTGAAAAGAAGACATATGCAGCAGGAGTGGTACTTGATGACAACAGGGTTCCAGTGTATCCTCATTACAGGAAATTTCTGTCAAAAATACCATTAAAATACACGTAACACCTGTCATTGTTTAAGTCCTGAACACCTCATTAAAAATTTCAAGCATGAATTCTGCTTACTGATAAGAGTTCAAATACAGAGACAAATCCTAAACAGCAGAGGACCTGCCATATATTGAAGTGCAGGGATCCTCGTTTGCATACCTTTACTAGAGTATGAAAAAGAGTTATAAACAAAAGTCTGAGACTGTAGCTGATTTAATGGTAGGGCAGGTGCTTTGTAATTTCACAATTGCTCTGTAATGGAAAGGAGATATGCTTTACAATTAGACTATGATAGTTTTCTAAATAGAAAGGAGCACTGGTAATGACAACTCAGCACCAGCACAGCAGTGCAGTTGTGCACTGAAATTGGTTGCCTGATTACTATATCATGTCTTCTTTATCTCAGTTATCTGTGAATATTCTGGTGTTATCTGAGCTATATTCCCCTGCTGCTTTTTCTGGTTTCCCATTCCATCTAGCCAATTTGATAATGGAAGAAGAATATGTTTCCAAGACTTGTGAACCCTAACAAACAGAGTGGGAGAAGGAGCTACTGCAGGCAGGCTTCCTGATCACAGAAAGACAAAGATGTCTAAGAGATGTTTTTATGATTCCTGGTCCCTGTAGTGAAAAATAAAGTCCTGATGCCCGGAACTTTTGTAGAGCAGACTGTCCTATGGAACAGCTGTTCAAAATAGATCTTGCCAGAGAAATGTACCTCTGTGCTGTGGCTATCATAAATGCTCCCTCCTGGTCCTAGGAATGGAAGAGTTGATAGATGGAAACATCCTTCATTGCAGTGAAAAGAGCAGCAGGAGTGAGGAGACACCTTTGCCCTGCCAGGTTGCCAAGGCCAGCCTTGTTTTGTAGTCTGACTGTGGGCAAACTAGATTGACAGTGATGGTAGCTGAAAGGAAATGTTGTACATAGTGCCAAGCCTTTTCTTAGTCAGACAACTCCCCAGTGTGAGATTTTGTAGAATCTCATTATAAAACTGCACATGAATGAGCACTATTGAATGTGTTTAATGCTCCTGATTTTCTGTGTGAATTTGACCAAAAAGAGACTAAAATCTCTCCTATTAAAAGATTAGAAAAAACCTCCAGGAAGCCATTTGCTGCTGCTGTAATAAACTGTCATTATTACACTACTCTGTGAACTAAGAACAAAGTTATTTTGCTGGTAGGACAGCCCTGCTGTGTGTGGCTCTGAAGCACATTAGTGCCATGCTGCAGCACATATTGATATTCATCAAGATGGTCTTTGCTACTCCTTCCAATTTACCCTGTTGGGAATAGAAAGAAACTTTTTTTATATTATTTGTTTGAAAATGCTGAGTGAGTCAATGAGACTAGTAAGAGCACTACAAACAGTGTCTGACTGTCTGTCTGGTTCAGGCTACTTTATTGGGACAAGCAGGTTTCTTTAACATCTTTGCAGCAGCCCACTGAGAAATCTGATGTAGTTAACATAACTGCTCAATAGCAACATGTGGGTGGCAAGGGCATCACGAACAATTAAACCTATTTATAAAGCACTTCATATATTTATGTGGATCCTTTTACTACTATTTGAGTTCGTGTGAGTTTGCATTAGTCCCCATTGAGCCTTTGCTGAGGTCTGGAAAGCACTTTCATTTGATGCTGGAGACTCAGGAGCTGAGACCGTGCTTTCTGAGTCTCTATTGGGAGTTAACACTGGGTTCTTCTTTAATTTCCATGGAAAATGTCAACAAAATAGCCCTCTTACTGGCAGCAATATTGGCTATGTAATGGATAAATGGAGTAACAGGCTGTATTTAATCACAAAATCAAACAAGCAGTTTTATTAACAGGGGAATGAAGGAATCCTAGTTACTTGTGGGAGTTACCTGTGCAGTGATAAAGGCTGTATATCTGAGGTTAGTTTCACAGCTGTCTAACAAAAGGGAACCCAGGTTACCTTTTTTCCTCATAGTGAGGAATCTAATGATTTCTTTTTTCTTTGGTTGCCCCTCCTCATGGGTGATGAACATTTGAAGTTTGCCCTACCCTGTCAGTTTCAGTCAGAACCGGTCTACAAAATATGTTCAGGCAGAGAAATGAACACACAGAAATATATGGCAATGGAAACAAGCAGAGTGAGTGTTATCTACCTGTAAATTCATTTGTCTCTAAGAGAATCTCTGTTTAATTTAGCTGAAAACAACTGTATTGTCATGAGCGGATGCAGGTCCTTTGTCAGAGATCCAGTCTTTCAGATTTAAAGCCTATTGGATGTTGTCTGTTCAACAGAATCACTGAGCACTCCAGTTCTTCAATGAAGCTGGAGTTCTTAGAAGGTACCTCTCTAGTTTTTATTGCCTGAGAGGCCTCATGTACTTTTCTCTAATTTTAAGAAATAGAGTAGCATTGGTATCTATGTGTTTTTAATCTATGCTGACAAGAACCATTCTTATTTTTGTGTAGAATGTGCTTCTTCATGCAGGATTTTGCTTCCTTGGTTCCAGTTATCAGATATAAAATGTCACAAGATCTAGTAAGGAACTAGGAGATTTTTCTTCTCTTCATGTCTAACATTTCTTGATTTAAATATTCCTCAAATCCCTTATTCAGCTAGTCCTGGCTTGAGTCTGGCTTCACAGTCACTGTAAGACATTGCAGTAAGCTCTATCAGCATGTCTAAAAATAACAGACACATGATCTCGCTTTCTCTGAGTGACATGTGGTGACTCTATGGCATATGTAAGCATGACAAAACATGCATTTTTGGTTGGGATGCCTGACCATGAGCCAGTAGTGTACCCAGGTGGCCAAGAAGGCCAATGACATCCTGGCCTGGATCAGCAATAGTGTGGCCAGCAGCACCAGGGAAGTGATCCTGCCCCTGTACTCTGCATTGGTGAGGCCACACATTGAGTATTGTGTTCAGTTCAGGGCCCCTCAGCTCAGGAAAGATATTGGGGGGCTGGAGCGGGTCCAGAGAAAAGCAATAAGGCTGGTGAAGGGAGTTGAACACAAGGCCTATGAGGAGAGGCTGAGGGAGCTGGGGGTGTTTAGTCTGGAAAAGAGAAGACTCAGGGGTGACCTCATCACCCTCTACAACTACAAGGAGGGTGTAGCCGGGTGGGGGTCAGTCTCTTATCCCAGGCAACCAGCAATAGGACAGTAGGGCAGGGGCTTGAGGTCTGCCAGGGGAGGTTTAGGTTGGATATTAAGAAGAAATTCTTTACAGAGAAAGTAATCAGGCATTGGAACGGCCTGCCCAGAGAGGGGGTGGATTCACCATCCCTGGAGGATTTTAAGATGAGACTGGATCTGGCACTGAGTGCCATTGTCTGGTGATCACAGTGGGGTTGGATCAAGGGTTGGACTTGATGATCTCAGAGGTCTCTTCTAACCCAGTTGACTCTATGATTCTATAACTCTACCTCACACCTTCTTATATCTAGAGGAGCCCCTGTTGCTGTTTCACTGACTTACAGTGCAGTTTCTCCCCTCAATGTTTGTATCAACGTGACATAACCCTTTTCTCAGAACAATTTTTGCTGACAGACTCAGGCAGAACGTTAGTATGACAGAACGGTAACAGTGTTGACAGAATCATTTGTTTTCAAAACAATTCTAGCAAATTATCAGAGGAAAAATAATAAATTCACTTTTCTTTCATGAACCAGCCCTTGACACAGAAGATGATCACTTGTCTTGAAAATTGTGTATTACTTTTCAAGGCTCGTTATGTGAAAGGATTTTAGATCATATTAAATTTTTTTTCTACAGGAATTGTTGTAAAGGAGAGCAAGTTCTGTTCATCAACATACATTTCCTCTGACTTAATTTCTTAAACGTATTTGTCTGTTAAAACAGAAGAAAAAGTCTGGGGATTAGTTCATATTTACTAGAATGGCCTTTGTGTCATTCTGTCTTATCTGTCTGCATAGACAATGTCACAAACCATCCCTGTGCAAAGCTTAAACAGTATGGGAGAGCTTCCATGTGGTTTAACTTTAAAGAAATGTTCTTGTGAACTTCTATTTTTGTTTCTGAGTCTTCCCGAGTAGCCAAAATATTCTGCAGATAATGAAAACGAGTAATCCTTATGACAAAAATGAAATCTTGCTGTTAATTTGGATCTTTATTTCATACACTGTGAATCATGATATCTACTTAAGCAATCTGTTCAGTGATTTAATGCTTTATTATATACATTATTGTCATACTGGTAATGGTTCCAGTGCTTAGCACACTGCCTGAAGACCAGGTTGCAAGAAAGAAACTTTACTGACTATCCTCTGTGATTGGCTCAGTGGTGTTCTAAAGAATTGCAAACCTTTATCTGTGGATTTATTCTGCAACACACATGAAAAAAGAGACAAACAGGCTTGCATCTGACTCAGTGCCTGCCTGGCCTCAAAGGCAATGTAAAGCACCCTGTATCTGAATGTACTGCGGACTCTTCAGGATGGAATATGATTTACTAGGCTGCAATAAGCAGCCCTTTAAACTAGTATAAGGCAACACTGGTTGGTTCTCTCAAAAGAGCAAGTACCTGCCTCATAACTGGGCAGAAGCCACTGTAACTGGCTTCTACAACTTAGACTACAAAAGGCAATAGAGATGTCTTTTCCCTTTAATTAAAGTTTAAACAGAAGGATAAGCTGTCTGGAAGGGCCTGTTCTTGTCCCAGTTTAACTACAGTGTCTTATTAGCAGGAACTGTTGGAGAGTTTGGTAACTGAAAAGGACAGAGATTTTTCTAACTTTATGAAGAAATGTTCTAAAAATAAGAATGTATTCACTGTCTATCTGCCGATTTCATTTCAAGTGCATCAAAGAGCTGGGAGTTCATATCTGCATCTGTTGGCTTCAAAGGCAAAGTTTTGGTACAGCTGAACTGATTTAAGAACTGTTGTCTCCTTGAAAGACCATGTAGCCCACCAGTCCATCTTTCAACTAGGATTAATTCTCCCCATACTTTTCAACGCATGGCTTGTTGTGCGAATACTTGTTCAAAAAGAAGATAGAGCAGGGTAAGCTCATTACCTGACCACCATGAGCCATTAGATAAATCCTTTCTACCTTTATCTGATCAATATAACAAAAGTTTCTCCAGATAGGATTGTCTCATGAAAGACTCTGTTTTGAGCACCCAGAGAACCGAGCAAAGCTGTAACTGTGTGTAGGTGTTTGAGGGAAGCAGTTTGTGTGTCTGGCAGACTGTTTCACTGCAATGCAGGGAGTGCAGTTGGCTTTGATTTTCCTTGATCGAGGCCAGCATCTTGCTCAGAATGCCAAGGACCAATTTCTCCCTGGGAACAGCTCTAATGTTAAAGTCTGTGCTAGAAGCAATGAAAGAGCAGCCATTGGAAGTGTGGTCCAAGTACTACAGTGACCTGTTCTGAAGAGAGAAGCAGCAACTTACCAAGGCAGAGACATAGATTCACTCTACATGTTCTTCTGGTGGCTAAAGATGTGATCCTACTTTTTGTTTTGGTTTGGGGTTTTTTTGTTTTGTTTAGCTGTCCTCAGTTTTGCACCTCTTTTGGCCTATCAGCAGAAGGAAATTTCTGAGTCTTCCCTGTGTGATTCAGTACAAACTTAACCAGTTCATCTTAGGCTGTTGGATGAGATGATTTAAGGTGTGATATTTGTATGGCTCAAGTTACTGCAAACATTTGTTGATCAAACACCTGTGCCTAAACCGAGTGATGTTGAAGGTTTGTGCCACTCACAAGGTCTTCTAAGGCACTCTGTGTTTAAATAACAAAGTTAGGCCTCAGACTATCCTGGGAATATATTTATCCTGCAAGAAACTTCATTTTGAACTCTCTGTTCATCTTAAATATAGCACTCCCTTCCAGAATGTTGGAAAATTACTCTCTTGAATGTAGTTCTGGTGACAGCAAAGTGTGGTGTAGGAAGCAGATTGAGAAGAGAAAGGGAGTGTTTTTATTCCACATGGTCTCTTGAAGATAAAAAGAATTTTTTAAAGGAGTCTGTTGAACAAATTTGGAGACATTTGGTCCTTCAAGTACTAGAGACAGGGAAAGAATACTATGTCATTTAAAATAATTTTTCTGTCTGTAAACATATTTCTACACATTATTATTACTGAGATATTTAACTTATCTCTAAATTAAAAGCTTATAGAAAAGTTTTCAGCCCAGCTGAATTTCTGTTGCAATATTTCAGCCAAGAATTGTCAGCAGAGCCTGTAGTTGGATAAATTCTTTGTGTTGAGCATTCAGTATCTTCCACTGAAGAAAATGGAAGCAGACACTTGCTCAGAGCTTTGAAAATCACTTGTGTGTATGTCTGTGTCAGGAGCAAGCATTGCATAAAAATGTCATGCTTCTCGGAGTTTTCATCTTAATGTTGAAGTCCTGTTCTTGACCCTTGTCTGTGGATGTCTTCACAAACTGTCTCTAGGCTTTTCCCAGCAAATATCTCCTCAGCAACATAATCCATATTGGTTTTCCATACTCAGTAGCAATCCACATAAATGTGTGCATAAAGTCCAACTGGCGGATAACGAAACCTGTCTGTATTCAAACTGTGAGTGTGCACGACAGAAGGAAACCAGCACAAGAACATATTGCTGGCTGTTGGTTCTAACACTCTTCCCACACAATGATTTATTGAGAAGAGCTACCTTTTAAAACTCTGTCACTGTCAATCTGGTCACACTGTGGAAAGACAAGTAACCAATCCTAAAGGGTCTAAGGCAGAGACATTTATCATCTCTAAAGCAAGACAATGTCGTGACAAGAGGTGTAGGACTTCCCAGTAAGTTAAAAAGAACAAGCATGCATCTTAGTATACAATATAGAATAAACCCCAAGAGGGGGAGGAATCATTCTCACTAGTGCTGGCAGTGCTTGCAAAGATAAACAAGGAGATTGAAACTCTGACTGTAGGCATTTTTATCCAATATATTGATCACACAAGCAAAAGTCAAGAGACTGTATTTTAACAAAACAAAAATATTAATTGATGTTGTCTGAACATCAGCCTTATCAGATGTTAATTGAAATTGTTTTGTGTTTTTCAAGCATAATTTTTATAGACTCATTTAGATTGGTCTTTAGATCATAAAGTCCAACCATTAACCTAACAGTGCCTAATCCACCCCTAAACCATGTCCATGTCATGACTACACATCTTTTAAATACCTCCAGGGATGGTGACTCAACCACTTCCCTAGGCAGCCTGTTCCAATGCTTGATAACTTTTCTGGTGAAGAAATTGTTCCCAAAATTCAATCTAAACCTTCCTGGTGCAACACCAGGCCATTTTCTCTCGTGCTATTTATTGTTACTTGGGAAAAGAGGTGGACCTTGCTACAACCTCCTCTCAGGTAGTTGATAAGGTCTCCTCTGAGCCTCCTGTTCTCCAGGCTAAACAATCCCACCTCCCTCAAATACTTCTCATGAGACTTGTGCTCTAGACCCTTCACCAGCTTCATTGCCCTTTTCTGGACACGCTCCAGCACCTCAATGTCCTCAATTCTCCAGGAGAATGCTGTGAGAAAAGGTGATAAAGGCTCCTCTGAAATCTAGGTGGACAACCTGCACAGCCTTTCCCTTATACACTAAGCCAGCCATCTTGTGGTAGAAGGAGATTCAGGCTGGTCAAGCAGGACCTGCCCTACATAAAACCATGCTGGCTGGGTCTGAGTCCCTGGTTGTCCTGTACATGCTTTGTGATGGCACTCAAGATGGTCTGCTCTGTAACCTTTCCTGGTGCAAAGGTCAGACTGACACGTCCCCAGATCCTTCTTCTAACCCTTCTTATAGAAGGGCATCATATCTGCTAACTTCCAGTCCACTGACACCTCCCTGGTTTTGCAGGATAAGTTTGAAAGTGGCTCACTGAGCACTTCTGCCAGCTCCCTCAGTACCCTTAGGTAGATCCAGTCCCATCCAGACATAAGACTTGCAATTTTTGCAAAACAAAGGTAGCTAGAAAAAGCAGTTCAGTTCCATAGAAACTGAGGAATATGCACATTTTGTTTCAACCTACCATAGAATGAAACTAAAATTTTTCCAACCTTTTTCCTTCTGTGTTTTTCTGAGACTCCACATATGCAGTAGTCACAGTGATTTGGGCTGATATCTGTGTGTGGACAACCCAACAGCTCCCAAATGTAAATTTGGCTAAGTGCAGATGTACCTCTGAAGTGTTTATGTAAGTATGAGGACAATGCTGTTTAGGAAGTGACCAGAATGACATTGATAATCAGCTCTGTTAAGGACTTAATTTATTCTAGTGCCATAATATATCACTCATTTGTCATAGCCATGGCCAGCTTCCAAAGCAAAGTGCAATGCAACTGTTTATGTTATTGGATGCAACTTTGGCAAAGGAAGAGCCTGTATAAGAAAAATGAAACTATTGAAGGCAAAATGTAAGTCTATGGAATAATGACCACTGTGTTCTCAAAGAAGCTAGCATTAGATACAAGTTCAGGTTGTGTTATAAATAAAAAGCAAACCCATCCTAAAATTAGAGGTGAAAGCTCTATGACAACAATTGCATATTTTGATTTTTCTGTGTTACAGTGCATGGTTTATTAACATTTTTATTCCTATTCAGTCAGGATTATAAAAGACCTATAAAACACCACAAACTAAAAAGAATAATGAAGTCAAAATGCTCTTCTACAGAGTAGTACCTTGTATTTCGGAATGCTTCAAAAAGGACAGGGTCTTACCAGGGCAAAACCATTATGTGAATAAATGATGAGAAATACTCATGTCAGTTTCTAGCCCAAGGAAGCATTTATGAAGAACAGAACCAAAATGTAGAACAGAAGCATAGCTATCATGTTGTTTGATATCACCAGCCCTCACCTGATTTCTCAAAGTAATGCTTTTGCTATCAAAAAAAGAAACTTGTCTCTGTCTCCAGTTACTCCGGTGGCTTGGGGAAAGAGTAGCCATAGCTCAGGGAATCACCTCCAAGGTCCAATCTGACACAAGAAGGAAAGACTTAAGATGTAGGGAGTGACAGATTTCTGTTTTTTTAACTTTGGCAAAAAAAAGATGTAAATAATATTTACAGAGCACTGAGGAAATAGGTGAATTTAATTTATCCTTAGAGCAGGTGCTACGGGACTATATAGTGGCTGGGTAAAAGTGGGGAAATCAGCAGAAACTGGTTTTGGTTGAACAATGCAAAATGTGGCTATCATGGACATCTGATGAGCTGGTGACAGGCAAGTACATTATGGGGTGATTTTGGGAGAGAGGCAGTGCAAAGGAGATGGAAATAAAACTCACTGGACTTAAGGTCATAGCTAAAGCACTAATTTGAATCTACAAGGATCTCTCTGCATGTTCAGCTATAATATGTGCAGGAGTTCAGAAGATCTTGACATGTAGAAAGACGGTGAATCCATAGTGAGGAGCTGAGAGATCAATTACACACAGAGAAAAATGCTCTATTCTGAGTGCAAATAAACTGCTGAAATGCTATTCCTAACTTGACGTAGTCTGTGTGGTGTTGCATGTGAAAGGGTCTATTTTAATCCGGTTTTCTGAGGTTATTTGTGTCAAAGGTAATTGCTTTATTTATGCCAGTGAAGCATTTACAGAACCATCTGCTTGGATTATGCTTTAATGTGAAGTTAAAACATAGTTTGGGAAGTATGAAGACACTACTCACACAGACTCAAGGTTTATAGTCAATTAAGGTCGATGCAAGTTGCAGTGACCTTAGCTGTTCTCACCACTGGGTCTTTACCCATTAGAATCAGTCAGTATGTTGCTTAAATTCCACCTCAGTGCTGATGCTTTTTCCTGGATCCTACTTAAGGGTTGTTCCCATGCAACATTTCTGCAAAAACTATTAGTTCCTAAAGGAATGAAGTGGATAAAGGATAAAAGGGACAGGCTGAGTCACATGCTTTGACAGAATGCCCTTTCCTAAAATTTGCAGAAAGAAAGGGAAAAAAAGAGGAGAGTCAAAATAAAATAATTGTCCTAAAGGGGATACTAAAAATATTACAGTCACTCCTGGTGTAAGCACAGTAGATGAATTGTGGTTTGTTGCCAATATTCTCTTCGCTCTGGTATTAAATCAGAACAACTGTGAAATTATTCTAATATGCAGTCAGAATCCATCCCTTTCCATTTCTTTTCTTTTTTTTTTTTTTTTAAAATCATTTCAGTCTACACTAAAATATGGCTCAAACTAAATGCTCCTACTTTCCTATCCTTTGCAACAAGACAGCTGTGTCAGGCATGGTTCTAAGTATCTAAATTTTTTTCTGGATCGTTTGTAGAGAAGCTGACAAAGCAGATGCACTGCTGGCTATGAAGTGTCAGCTCAGTTTCTGTGGCTACCCTGTGTTGCCTGACCTATATAATGCTGCTGGCCTGGACCACATGACTTGTGCAACTTCCCTATTGTATCTACATGATACTATTTTCTTTTAAGTCCAAGTGACCTCAAAGTTGTGTAACTCTTTTGCATGGGAATGATATATCTTACAAATTAGGGGTTTTTTTGAAGTCCTGATGAGCTGTGTCAAAGTTATAATTTTAAAATATGGAGAAGGAATTCTTGTAGTCCAGAGGACAGTCAGAGCATCATATCAGTCAGGGAAAATTTCCACTCATCACAGCCAATTGTTTCAGATTGAACATGTCAGAAGAGTAGTTAGACCAATGCTGCCTGCTTCTTGGTCAAAATTTTCTGTTCAGTAGAGGATTTTAAACAGTTTCATACCTATTGAAAAGCTTGTACGCTGTAGAGCTGAAGTATTCTTTATGTTTGCTCTTTGCAACATATTTCCTTGTCATTTTAGACTGAATCAAAATGAAAAGAACTTGGCCTTAAGATGAAGGTTCCACTGTATTATGACCCAGGATTAGTGATCTTAAACTCCAAGACTTTGCCTTGTGGGGAAGTAACCATGGCACACATTTGTAAAGCAAACATAATGCTGCAAAGATTTGCATCAGTGATTTTATCATGTCAGATCTATTTATTTATCATGTCATTTAGCAGCAGAAATCTCTCAGTTTACATGCCTCTCTGCTGTTCAGTGCAAGACAACATGTCCTTCAAATAGTGGATCCATGTGGGCCTTAGAGATGGCATCACTTGTTTCACAGGTGATATCTGAGCAGAGGATAATCAGTTTGGAAGAGCAGACTTCACATCTTGTAATCCCTGTGAGTTTGTTCCAGTATCCAAAACTGAAGCTGAGATCTGCTATCTAGTGTGCAGTTTTATTTTTAAACTGCATTAGCCTAGTGAACTTTGAAGTCATGGTAGTNTGAACATTGAAAGAATGGTAGAGAAAAAAAAAAAAAAAAAAAAAAAAAAAAAAAAAAAAAGGCAAACATACACAGCCTGGGAGAAAATAGAATTATTCCTTGAGTTACTTTTTCAGGAATTTTTCTGGGATCCTGTTTGCTGTCAAGTATGTACCTTTAAAATTCTATGTAATTTCATTTAGTGTTCAAAAAATTCAGATCTTTTATGAAGTTTGTAAGATCCAACTCAGGCTCTGTGACCGTGTGGAGAGAAAAGATAATAGTGGATAGAATGAGCACAATTCTCATTTTTTGCAAAGAAAGAATCCTTAGGGGAGAAATAAGTTGAATTTACATTTGCTTTACAGTCTCTTTAAGCATCTGAGTGGAGTGAAATGATAATGGTGAGCAGTACAAAGCTGACTGATAGAGTAAATGAGGCCATGGCACCAGGAGGTTTGGCCTTATAAAAGGACACTCTTTTAGCTGGCAGAAGTTAAATTGTCTGTCCAGATAAATATATGTGTGGGCTAAGCTTTGGTAAACCAGTTTTAGGATGGGTTGAAATTAGTTTCTTTTAGAGACAGGAAAGAAGCTGCATAGCACAATGTGAAACAGTGTTAGGCTGCCCCAGTGTACTACCAGAAAGATGTTGTTGACTTTATACAGTCAGACTAGAGCAGATCTAAAGAAATTAAAATATTTTGGGAGGGGTGTTGGGTGGTGGGAGAGTCTGTACAAACCTCATGCTCCCTACCATTACACACTATTTAATGAGAAGCCCTGCTAAACTCCTCATGGATCGAGGTGCTGCCTGCAGCAGTAGCCAGCTGTATCGTGGTGCAGTTATTTGTCTGCAGCAGTAGGAATAGCACATATCACAAGAGAAAACACACTGTGTGCAGGGAAGAAAAAAATCAGCTTAGCCTGCAGCCCCAGGAGTCAGAATTTGGAAATGTCCTGCACAGAACCTCCACCTTATGTAACCTCTTGTGATTCTTGCACATAGATGGATGGTATTTGATGGATCATTGATGCTTGTGCCAGCTAAAGAATGATCAGAGAATTATTGAAATTTACTCTGGGTAAGAGCTTCTCACTGATTTCCATTAAAGATTCCAAATTACCTGATAGTTTTCTATCTTGTTAAACATAAACAATAGAGAAATCCATTTCCTAATCTTTCTGCTGAAAAACCTATCATGTACTGCACATACAAATAAAAACAGAATTTTCATGTGTTTTTAATAAGATTACTGTCCTGCTGCTGATATTCATGCTATTTGTTGAGAAATATTCACCCTAGAAATTATGTACTACCTCAGAGGGATTTTTGTGCTATAGTTGGATCATATATTTGTGTGTAGTGCTGAAGCTTCCTGTAAATTAGTAATTTTCTATGAATGTGCAGCACAAATGTTAATCTGATGTCATGCCAGAAGAGGCAACTGCAATGTTATGATGTGACATGCAATGGATGTGAAAAGTTCCTAGCACTAACAGTGTCTATGGGACTTCAAATTCAGCTTAAACTATTTGACAAGAGGTATTAATCTAAAGTTTTAGTCAGGCTGTTATCTTCAATGGTCTGCTCCATTGCTGCCCTCAGAAAACCTGATCCCATTGAAATCAGCAGGAGTTTGCAATTAACTTGGACAGAGCCAGGGAACAGGCAGCACACTGAATCTTTTCACTTCTGATTTTCCCTGAGTTTCAAACTCTGATCAAGAGACATCTCAGTGGTATTACATCTGCTTTCCGTTTCTCTTCAGCTATGAAATCTAAAACTCCTTTGAATACTCCTCTTGGTGTGGATATACACTGAGCAAGCAAATGGTTCATCCCCTGGGTAGCATATTTGTTTCTGGAAAGTCCCAGCCTGCAAGGATTTCCCTGGCTTAATATGATGCTTTTCTAGTAAAAGCCCATCACGTATAATAAAGAAACATTGAGGGTTTTTTAAACCTGTGTGAGGTGAAGGTGCTGTGATTCATTAATCTAGGTCCTCTCTGACTGTAACACGGATTTATCTGGGTACAAACTGTAATTGGCTGGCCTGTTTCAATGTGACAGTTCATTTTTCATTTGCTTGGGATATGTCTTTCACACACACAAAAGAACTGCTCACTGGCTAAAGTCATCCTTGTCTCAGTTTGAAGACTGAGTCAAAGTTCTGTCCCAGCTGTGTTGGTAAAGATCAGTCTCACTTATGGTAAAAGTGAGCTGTCAAAGCAAAACAACAGTGAAGAAATACAGCTGACTGCTACCAGCTTTTGGTGCAGTATCAGTGGGCTTTTCCCCAGGAGGATTACACACTGGTAAAAATGTAGTGATGAGCTTAAGAAGGAAAGAGAGCAAGTATATTTGGCAGCTGATCAATAGTATTGAGTGAAAGGTACTAAGTGAGCTGCATGAAGCAGGCATGTCATGGGTAATTGGCACATCATCATAGACATATTTGTCTTTGCAACTTAAAAGCCATGAGTAACCTAAGATGCCTTTGATTGGACATGGGGTGAGAGTACTTTTAATCTGTATGTCTGTTCATGATGCAGGAGAACTGACACATTTTCATCTGAAAGTCTGTCAATGCCTTTGGTCAAAACACATTGAAATGCTGAAACAGGCCAAGGTATGTTTAATGCAGAGTAGAAGAAAGTGCCGTACTCATTTTCCAACCCTTCTCCTGGTAAGGACCAAAGCTGGCCAGAATTTTGATAATGTTATAATTCCTTTAACTGTGAATCTGAACAGAGAAGTAACAAAACTCCCCCTGCTTAAAACAGTCCCTATCCAATACTCTTTTGATGTAGCATGTCTCCAAACCACATCCCTAGGAACCATCTGTGTGGACATCACTTGTCGGATTTAGAGTGCTTACTGTAAGCTGAGATCACCTCTACATGAACTGCTTGCAGAACAATATTAAACATAAAGATGAAAAATAAAGACTCCTGCTTGCACAACACAGTCTTTTTGTTACATCTGTGTGTGTTAATGGAAAGCTGCAATTGCAACCATTTTCCACAAAGTGTTTTACAGAAATACCTCATGCTGATTTTTCTCTGCAAGACTTGCACAACGTTTGCCAATAAGCAGCATGAGCAAATGTAACTATAATTTTAATTTTTCTCCCCAGGGAAGAGTATTTAAATTATTGATCAGAGACCAAGTGATGAATTAAAAGGCAAAGGCACTATATGACTGCATAGCTAGGAAGTTACTTTTATGTCCCTTTAGATAGCAGGGATCCCAGTAGTAAATTTGTGCACTTCAAAACACTTGAATATTGAAAGAACAGCTGATTAATATGTGATAGTGTTGAGAAATTTGAATTTCTCTGTGTTTATTTTATTTGTTGGAATTTTTTGTTGTTTTCAGATCAAGACACTCATAATTTCTGCAACATTTTCCCTGTATTTATATTTATGTGCCTAATGTCCAAGAAGAAAGTTAATCTCTACCTTTCCTACTCTTGGGGATATGGGTGTGATGGAATTTGTGTTGCATATCATGAGCTTGTAAGCATATTTTTTTGGATTATAACCTCACACTGAACCAAATTAGGAATAGTCTGTCACAGTGTTCCCCTCAGTTCATTTGATCATACCAGTCAGTGAGCCTAGTGGGAAAGAGATAAGTGTTCTCCAAAGCACACTTTAATGGCCCAAAGAACTGCCAACAACTATATTTAAATCTCTATATATTGATTACAGATGGCACCAAAACTCTTATAAAACTCACCCAAACCAACAACAACAACAAAACCCCAAGTGATGCGCCGTGGGGGGGGCTCTGACTGGTTGTCACACTTGGAACTGAATCACGGTCATCAAAAGCTGAAAGCAATTTACTGCTGCCATTTGAGCTAAAAGGTTGTTGTTTAGTAGTCAGGATATATTATTTCAAATTTTCTATGGCCCTTGTGCAGAAGAAGCATTATAAAAAGCAATCTATGCTATTTTTAAAAAAGTGTTGGTATCCAATGTACTATATATAGTGGGGGAAAAGGTATTCACTTGTTTTATTTCACTGTTGCCAGCATTGTTTCAAATTTCATTCAAAGAGTACAAAAGCCTCTTCTAAAGGGAGAACAGCACAATGTTACCTGATTTTGAAGTAGAGATACAAAGTGTCATTGCCCAGTTTTATCTACTTTCTTATGAGCTGAAAGGAAGTTTTAACTCGCCTCAAGCAAAGGAGCTAATTTTGGAGCAGTAGTTCTAATCACTAGAAGATAAAACAGCTGTCCTGTTCAGTCTGGACAGGAGCTGCACAAGGAGCTTCCCCACCAAATAATCACCTCTTTAAAATAGATACCTTAAAACTCTGCTAGTGCTGAATGTTGCAGTCTGTGGAATAGAGACATAGCTGAGAGGCTCATTGCCGCTGGTGTTCTCTTGCATTCCTTATCTGTGTTTAAGTGTTATAGGTGACCATGACATAGAATAGGAATGATCTTTGAAGATTTGCAACCTGTACTAAAAGCAAGTCCTTTCATGGTTACCAGGTTGCAAATTTTAATTGCATGCAGAATAATCATCTTTGAAGATGAATCAAAACGAGTAGTCTACTACAAGGACAGTATTTGTTTAATTATATTTAATTATATTTTCTTTTCTGAATTAAACACTGTTTTTCCTAAACTTGCAGGTCTGTTATGCTCACTGGAGATTGAATTCTCCATTAACTCAGTCATTCTCATGGCTAGAGCTAGGATTGTGAGATAAAGCAGCAAATGACAATGTTGTTGAGTACTTGCTCTGTGAAAGCACCGAGAAAAGATATTCTCAAATTCAGGGTCTCAAAACTAGAATTGTCAATGATGTAATGACACCATGCATTAGGGGAGGTTAGCAATGTTTTTAAGCTAATCAAAACCACAATGGCAGATTAATGCAGAAACTTCTGGGAATGATCTCTTGTACTTGCCTGGTTCTTGTATTTCTCCCTGGATATTCAAAGTTAGCCAGAGTTGGAGGCTCAGGCTTTGAAACATCTGTTCTTGCATTCTTTTCTTCTGGACAATTACTTTGTTGTGTTGTCAATCGTTCAGGCCACTTAGAAAGTTGCCTTTGGCCTTTAAGTCTCTGAGTTCTGTAGTGACGATGCACATGCCATCCTAGTGAAGAGAGCAATTCTATCAACTGTCATGATACTGTTTGGTTCTTCATAAATAAGAGTTTGCATATGGAAAGTGAATAAAAGCTGAAACCAGCAGAGTAGCCTGTCAGTCAGTCAGCAAGAAGGCACTTTGCAATGTGATACAGATAAAGATGTAAATTAATAATCCAAATATAAATACAGGGCTTTGCCTCAGGAAGTGTACATGAAGGAGGCTCAAGCCAGGTACCCACAACTTAGGCAGAGTTTGCAAATACAGAATGTCAGGACCACAGTAGAGATGATGATCAAGAGGCATGAAGATGTCAAGACTTACCTGCTTTAAGTAGAATTTGTTCTGTGACTTGCAAAAGATAGAAAAGATGAAAAGATACATTTTTCACTTCTATTTGATGTCTCTTTTAAGCTGTAAAATAGTATTCTGTGACTGTGAAGAAGCCTACGTAGGAAAGTTTTTTAAAGGAGATATAGAAATTACCCAAGAGGTTGTACAGTGAAGAAGTTAGTTTTGTGGCTGGAAAAGTAGTAATTATAGAAATGAAGCATAGAATTTAGAGATTAAAAAGGTGGTGATTCTTTTAAACTTCTGGACTCAGACACTGATGTCAGACAATCTACAGGCTTCACTCCCTCCACTTCCAAACCAGCAGAACTGCCTAAGCTCCAGTTCTCCCTCCCTCATCCATCCATCCATGGAAACATGAAACTTTGGCGGCTGGACCCTGTGCTGTGTGGTGTCCATCCAGCTCCTGCTGTGACTCAGCTCTGTGCTGGTATCATTAATGGCAGTGTGAAGGTACTTCCCACACTTCCTGCAATCCCGAGTCCCAGGATAGCTTGCTGCCCTCACCTCTGTGTCTGGTGGTACCCTGGGACACTGACGTTGTCTTTCTCACAATTCCCCAATTTTTCCTGATTTATATAACCACTTTGTCCAGAAACTAAATACATTCCTTTGCTTGGCCTGCCTGGGGACAAATCTTATTGTGACTGGTAAACACACATGCTTTTTAGCAAATGCATAACTTCATAGCTTATTTTTTTTGTAAGAGCCACTTGGATTATAAGGATGGCAAGCACAAGCAAGAAGAGACCCAAGGCTTGGAGGATGCCTTAACTGTGTAATAGTAGATTACACTTTGATTTCAGGAAGCCCCTCAGGACACACAGTCACATCTGTATAATAAATTTCTTTCATGATCTCCCTTGCTGCTTTTTGTCTGATCAGAATATCAGCTTCCCAATGAGATCACAGCGCTGTCACCTAGAGTAATAGTGCCTTGGGATCTTTTCTGCTTAAAATGACTTGCTTGTTAATTTATCTGCCTCTTTTCAGAGTGGCACTGTTAGCTTTTAATTTGTTTTAAATTAATGTCTTTAAATGGGAATTAATAATTTTGGCTTCTACTATGCTCAGGTCATTCATTTGGGAAAATTGTTTGTTTCCCTCCTCAGTTACTTGGTGTTTTTAACAGGAACAATTAATTAATTTAATTTTATGACCTGCTGATCTGGAGGATGTCATTAAACAGAAAGGTTACTGTCTTAGATAGTAATGGTGTAACTGGCCCTTTTAAGGTATGTGTGTATTCCATTTGATTAAGAGTGCAGAAGTCTTCTCTGCTACCACAGGGACCACTTTTCCTTTTCCTGAGGGGTCAAGGAGGGGCAAAGCAGGCAGAACAAAGTGACAAGGAAAACTTAAAAGAAATATATAACATTCAGATAGGATTCTCCTACCTGAATTAAATTAATTTCTAAATAAGATTTTTTTTAGTGTTTTTTTTTTTTTTTGGTAAGCACTGGCAATTACAACCAATGACTCAAGTGCTTGCCTTGATGTTCAGTAGAGTGTGACAATTCAGCTGTAACCCACCTGGATAGTAACAGGAAGACAGGAAAGAAGAAAATGAGAAAACGCAACAATGTTTTGCTGCTACTGGCCCAAAAAAGGCTAGAAAGCAAGGAGATGAGCTTGCTTTGGAACTAGAATTTAGAGGACTTGCTGGAAAACTGATGATCAAGTGCTGAAATTGCACTCCATGTGGCAAGTAAAAGAAAAGGCCCAACAGGAAAGTGATATAAAGGAGAAGTGAAAATATCCCATCTTTAAAGCAGCTGTTAGTTTATAAAAACAAGAACCCACCAGAGATTATACCCTGTTCTATCTTCTTGTTTTGTGCAATATCTAATATCCCCAGGTGTTTAACAGTGCATTCAACAGGAAAGAATCCTAAAATCAGCTTATTTAGGATTGCAATCTGTGACCAATTTGAGTGCAGGTAGACTCAGGGCTAACAAATTGGAAAGGTACTTTACAGTAAATCACCAGGAAGTGATAAAATAAGATTAAAACACCATGTTTTTTAAGCTTTAAAAGTATTGATCAAATTCGATAGGAACAAGTCAAATAGTTATGGAGTCTGTGTCCTGTTTGGGTTTTTTTCTGAATTTCTCCTGTACAGATTTAACAGCAGTATCAAGATAGTTGTATTATCATTACTGGAAACTTTAGGGAAGGTTTTGAAGATGTGAGTTTAAAACCTGCCTTCTGCAGGTGCCTGGAGCTGTGAAATTCCACTACATGTATCACATCACAATAGTGCAAAGCAGAGTCTCTCTGTGGCTGTTCAGAGAAGTCTGAGCTGATAACTGTTAATACACTTAGTTGAAACCCATTGCCGTTCAAACAAGTTTAATACTCTTCATGCTGGTGTTTTTTGGTGAGGAGGATGTAGAATGCACATCTTCACCACCTCTAAATGTGACTCCAGCCTGGCTCTGTAACAATCAGGAGAATTGGGAGCACATCCATTGATTTTACTAAGAGCTAAATGAAGCCTTGTAGCAAGACTGCTGAACTTAGCAAAACATGAGAGTAAAGAGGCATTAGCAAGTGCCCAATCTGTCCCCCTGCTTCTGCAAAAAGAGGAAAAACTTATCTTTAATGAGACTAAATCATAATAAATATAGCAACAAACTAAGTTGTGATTTTCGCAGACATTTTTAGAAAGACAAGATGGTAAGCTTTCTGTCACGCTGCTATTAATGTGGAATGCAAATGAAAATTCAGTGCCCCTGATGGCAGGACAGTGTGCCCTGACAAACCACCAGGCTGGTATTCAATTTGCAATGAGGTATAGAAGAGGGGGGGAAAAAAAAGGAAATTCTATTTCAGGTAGGAATTCAGCCAGTACGTTTCAGTTAGCATCCTCAAGGCTTACAAAACCACCTGTAGGGGTGGTGAAAAATGGCCTACCAATTTACTGATGCTGTTAATCATAGTTGAGTTAAATATAATATGACCCAGAAAGAAAATTTTTTACTGCTGATGTCATCAAGCGGTGTAACTCTCTCCAGATGCACTTGTTAAAGTGAAATGAAAAGAAATTGGCCTTTGCCACAGTTTCAGCTCATTGTTATGAGCATAGGTGCTCATGCAGGTCACCTTTTGATGGGACTGCTGGTGGGGGAAAGGCAGATGTGTTTCCATTTTTGCATCAGGGCAACCCTGCTCAGCTCTGCAGTCTTTGCTCTTTTCCCACCCGCTCTCTAAAGAACTGCTACCCCAGTGCACTTGCAACAGTAGCATTATGTGGGTGCAAGGTAGACACTGTAGGCTAAACCCCCCAAAAACAATAGGAAACACGGGTAAAAACATGTAGAATTCTTTTTTTCAGGCAAAACATGCTGTTGGCCTTATGGTTTCCTTGTTCTTCATATTGGTTAAGGTAACCTCACAAATCGGTTTGGCGTGAGGGAGTAAAGGGCAAACAACACCAAATGAAAAAGTAAAGGCAAACATAACTGAAGTATCCTGAGGACTGATGGATGTAGTTAAAAAAAGGGGGGGTTTCTTCTTTCTTTATCGATATTTGAAAATGCTTCTACAGATGTATTCAGTCAGCTAAGCAACAGGTTATACAGTCTAGTAACACTACTACCGGTACTACTGGGGTTCTGTGGTGTATTTCCCAAGAGCAATGTAGCTGCTAAGATGAAATTCAAGCTGCAATGGAAACAGATTTGTGGTTTGATTTTTTTGTTGGTTTTGTTTGCTTGTTTGTGTCTTTTGAATGACTGGGGGTTTTTCTGTTTCAAGCTTTACTTTATGGCTATTTCAAATATTTCTGTTCATTCATAGTAGTGATTCCAAAGTTAATTATTAGTGATCAAGTAATTTGGGGAGGGCAGAAGTATTTGCTTTCTAAATCCCTGGCTCAAAATAGTCTTGGTTCTCCACCAGAACAGTTCTTCAGGCTGGGATGAAGACCAGTTATGGGGTGGTGTGACATATAATAAAGGTGTAGCACTGATTCAGATGTAATATATTAAAGCAACTGTCCACTTGTTTTCTCCAAGCCTTTTTCATCATGCTCATGTCTTCTGTAACAAAAGCTTTTTATTCTATCCACAAAGAAAAGCAGAGAGAAATCCTTCCAGGCAGAGGGAACAGCAATTTTTAGACTGCTTGCCTTCTCACAGAAGTTGTCTTTGGAGCAGGTGGGTTCAGGTTCTGCTGGAGGCTGTCACTGTATGAACATTGCTGAGTGTAGCCATTAAGGGTGCATATGGGGAAGCTGCAAAAGGGCCTGAGGCTTCAAATTTACTAAGGAGCAAAGGATGAAACATGTGCATGAAAAATCCCTGTATCCCCAGGCACCGTCCCAGTGACTGTGTCCTTGACTTAGACACCGGTACCCACCGTGCCAGTGCTCTGTGTGGCCCCTTAAGCAGGGAACACTGTGCCTTTATAGTGCTACTCTTGTGTCCAGAAGAGTTTCCACTGTTTGAACAACTCTGCATTTTCTACAGTATTTTTCAAGTAGTCACCTACTAAAACAAATTCAGATCTTTCCACCTTAGCCATGGTATGTTACAGATATTTTGGCCTCATCATTCTCAGGCTCATCACCGTGACAGGTTTTCATTAGTAGAGGGATCAGACTTGCATTATTGTTGGCAGCAAATGGCTGGATGGTTATTGATATTTTTATTATATTGTTTAGAATTCAGCAGTCACTGTGGGTGTCAACAGATGAAGGACAAGTGCCCTCTTACAGCAGCTGCATTTAGACAAAGTATCTGAAAGGCAAGAGAGTGCTTAGTAGTTCTATTCACAAAAGTTTACATATTAGTGATTCTGAAAATGGGTTGTTTAGAAAAGAGCAGTAAAATCACGTCTCCCCCTCTGACAAACAACTGGAGAAAATTCTGTTCAATCTATTTATGCAGTCACTGTGCTTCATAAAAATGAATTTTTAATTAAATTCATTGGGAATTGTACATCTATAGGCTAGGACCCAGGGGAAAGGCACAGAGGAGGCACTTTTTTTGAGTAATAAAATCAGACATATGACGATTCTGAGAGTTTCCCTATGAATTAATGACCAAAGGGAAGATTCCTCTGTTTTTCATGATGAAGGTGGAGAGATGAATGGCCCAGTTGCCTGCACCACTTCGTCTAATGGTCCTTGTACCCACTTCTCCTTGACATCTAACAGCCCAGGCTCAGTTGTGAGGCACAAGTTTGTGTCCCTTAGATGACTCTCTCTGCACTCTTCAATTGCAGAGCAACAAGCCACGGGTTACTTATTTGTCAGGTGGATGACCACAGGAGTTTGCCTGTACCTCTGCTCACCAGAACTGAACTGAGTGCCTCTTAAGAAAAGAACATCTGTACCTTGTGGAGAGAGGTCAGGAAAGGATAAGTTTTGCAAAGGTTTAGTTGCAGATTTGGGTGTACTTTCCTAAGCTGGAGTCATCCTTTAACAACTTTTTTCATCTAGCTATTCAGCTGCTTCGTGACTCCTTTAGCTGCTGCTTCAGGTCAAGTGGGGACGTGAAAGGACACCCTGTTGACATCTCAGCAAAGGTTGTTCTTCCTACTGCCTCTGAACTCTGTCTTCTATTGTGCTTCTGCCTGAGCAATTTGTCTTTGTCTTTTAGTTGTAGGAAGAAATAGATATTTTTACAGAGAGCATGGGATTTGGAAACTCGGGCACAGACTTTGGAAAGCAGCCGGCAAGTTCCTGGGATTTTCAGACCTGGAACTGGCAGGCGATTTCTTCCCAGTGCCCTTAGGAAGTAAGCTGTGAAAAAAGGATGCTTTGTAGGCAAGACATTACTAGGGTTATCTGATACTCAAGGCGATTTGTGTGGGTGCTAAATGATCACTTCTCTGTGTTTAGCAATGTTACTTCTCCCTGGAATTGTGCACTGATTAGGCTTTTGCTAGCAAGCTGTTGGAGAAACCCAATTCTGGCAGTCAGACATGTCTTTCTCCGCTCTCTGAAGAAGGCTGGTGGGATTGGCTTCCTTTGGTAAGGTGGGAAATGCCTCCTCCTTCCCTTGACCTGTCCAGAATCTTGATCTGAGGACTGTAAGGTTTGCTTTGCCTCAGGGTTTCTGGGGCTTCAGGCAGAGCTGCTGATTTTGGAGCAATTCATTAGCTGTAGAGGGACAGCTTTTATTAGACTTGTAATATCAGTGGTGTCTGTGTTCTGAACTTGGCTGTCTACCTGTGCTTAAATCTCTTTGAAAGCTAGCTCAATTTTTTTTTTTTAATGGGTTTGAAATTCCAACTTCATTTACTTTGTTTTGAAAAATCCATTGATGGTCCTACAGGTGGCTTATCAAATCCATCTTCTTATCAGGCCACCCATCATACTTTTAAAATGTAATTATCAGTTGACTTAGAAAGGGAAACTTCTGCTCCAGGCAACTGTGTTCTGTATAAAATTTCTGGGAAATTAGTGGTTCAGTTTCTTTAAACAATACTAATTGCAGCATATATGCAAGTGATTTAAAAGTTTAATAAAACCTCCAATATTTTCCTCGGTCAGCAATTTGAGGAATCAGTGGAACCTAGGACTACATAAAAGGATTGATTAGACAATGTTTGCAGTCTTCTAGAACTCCCCAAGTAATATATATAAAACAGAAATGTACAGATAAATAAAAAATACAGAATCAATAATGTAAATAAAGAGAGGTAAAATAAATAAACATAATAAATAAATAGGAAATAAGCCTTTATATTACTAGTGTTGCTTCTCAGATGGATAAACGTGAGGAAAAAGCTGTAAATTGTTCCGACTGCAGTCCCAACTGCTTCATTAATACTTCTGGGATACATGAAAGCACAGTGCTTCAGGAAAAGCACTAAGAGGGAATTTAATCTTTGTAGTAGAAAATGTATGGAGTGCATAGATAATAAACAGCCATCTTCTCTCTACTTTTGGCAGGCTCCTCAGGGGAAAGTGACATGTTTATTGTGCAGGCAAAATCTTCGCTGGCTCCCAAAGCAATTTAAAGAATCTCAAATTTCAATGTATTAGCCTGCCTAATTAAGATAGCATCATTAAATCAGTGCATGTATTCTGATTTGCTGTCACTCAGTGTTTGGCCCTGTGTGTTGTCTTGCATGCCATAAACAGGCTTCAGTTTCCTTTATGGAAGCAGGGAGATGGTGAGACAGGAGGAATGCACAGCCAAGGTGTAGCTGTGCTTTTTCTCTTGTGGCCTCTGGCAAACTTTGGTACAAAATGGGGAATTGCATTGTCTCTATCGATTAATTGATCTATTACTTACATAAAAATCACACTCATTGATGTGAATACTGCTCAAATTTGATTTAAGATATCACCTAGTGTAGATTTAAATGATCTTTCTTTTGCACTCAGATCTCCTATACTCAACTTGCTAAGCCAAAGAATGTACATTTAATATTAAAAGAAAGTTTCACAGAAAACAAATGACTATATGTTGAAGCTTGACTCAAGTCTTTCTCTAGTAGACAGTACAGAGGTAATGGGTGGGGGATCTTCAGGATTGTCACCTCTGTACTTCCTCATGTACAGTTCCAATTTCCAGATTTTCCTGTATAGCAGACCTACACAAAAAAAGGGAAGTGGGGGGTCCTGGGGAAGGGAAATAAGGTCACATACTCCAAAAGAATTTATTAAATCAACTCAACCTCTACTCCTATTCTCCATGTCATATTTCATGTTTTGTCCCTTATGATTCACGACTACTGAAGCAGAAAAATAGTTCTAGCAAAACCTTTCTGATCTGCTGCTCCGCTGTAGAGCTAAAAATTCAGTAAGTGACAGTACTTTCACTTTACCCAAAAGACAACTAACAGGCAACATCTCTAGGCACATGGAATGAGTCAGTGACAAAGCTTGGAAAAAGTCCCACAGGACTGGTGTAGCTGGCCTAGATTGAATGGTGCCATTTCACAGCCTAGTTTGCTGTGGATATCGGGCATCATTATCTGTTTGGAGTGTAAATTACAAGGTTTCATCCTTTTAATTTTCCCTTTACCTTTCTGTAGCACCTGAAAACACCACCCTGAGTAAGCACCTATTATATTTAAGGGCTGGATAAGTAATTGATAGAAAGGCAGTTCGTACTTAGAACTTGCAAGTCAGCACTTTCTTACCCTGTATCGTAAAGAATACAGAGTGAAAAAAGCTCTGTGAAGTTTGTGTTGTGCTTTGTATATAAGACCAAAACTCAGCTCCACAGAAGAGCTGTTCCCAAGGCTCTCTACAGCTGCAAGGCACCTGCTGTGGAAATAAATTCTGTAAAATATACCACAGTTTTCACTCCACAGATACAAAAAACAGGCCTCTGACCACAGCATTTTGCAAGTAGTTCTGCCACATAATTTAAAAGCCACATGAGTTTGGAAAAAATGGAAAAAACATAACCAAACTTTATTGATTTTCCATTAAATTCTGCATCATCAAAGCACATAAACACACCTTGAAAACACAAACACATGCATGAAAATATTATTTCTATAATAGAAGCTGTTTGATCTAGGGACTTATTCCACTGGCAATGCTGATATACTCATCTGGTGGGTTTCTCTTAGATGTTTCCCAGCTTGATTTGTTCTTTTAGGTCAACTCTTAGTCCTCTGGATTGCTATATTCTCTACTTCTGTAAGGCAGCTTTGGATTGGTTTGCTGACCTATAAAAAAAAACTCTGTTTTCAACATTGTTCAATTTCATCTTCATCATTTAGCAGAAAAACTGTATGAAAATGTTACATTTCTCGGTGAGCTGATGCCTCAGAGAGCAAGACAGGTCAGTCATTCAGGGAAGTGTTATGGTCAAATCTACTGCTGTAGAGCTAACTGAAGTGTTGGCAGCCCTTTAGTTTTCATTCATGACCTTTATTTCTGCAGTATTTTTAGCTCATCTAATTTCTATATTTAGATGTGTTTATGAAAGTGGAGATTTAATGTGATAAAGCTTAGAATCTGTACTGTCATCTGCCTGGTAAAAATTGGTCTCTAGGGTGTGTCAAACCTGCTACTGACCTTCAGTTTAATTGCAGCTGTCAGGCTTCTGATCCATGGAAAGTGCTTGCAGGAGGATTTTAACTCTATTCTATTTTTCCCTTATCTGTGCTTGGGTTTGTCTTTTCTTGGAGCTCCCCAAAAACACTGTGGAAAAGGAGAAGGGATCCTGATGGGGATGGTGCTGGATGTGATGAGAGCCAATATGATGAAGAAAACCAGTGTCTTTTCTCTGTGATTTTTTTAAATCTGTGGTGCCAGGTTTATTGTGAAAGCAAAAACCTCACATACTCTTAAAGAGGCACCTGGAGGTTAAATAGTTTTGGGAAGTGAGCAGTGTGACCTGCTGGTTAGAATGGAGAGTTTTGTTCCCCAATATCTATACATAGAGTGGGTGATACCCTCCCACCTTTTCTTAGTTTTAAGAATCTCATGAAATGTAAGAACTAGTGACCTCCAAGTCTTAAACTTGTGCAAGGTGAAGAATGTCAGCAGTACTTTGTGCACTCAGCCACAAGTTCTTCTTCCACAGCTCAAGGAACCCCCTAGATGCCCAAGTAAATGAATCCAATGAATAATCACCATCACAGTCCGTAATTACCAATTCGCTTCTGCTCTGGTGTGACATCAATTTGCAACCAGTGGATCATGTTGTATCTTTTTTTCCCTGACATTGCTCTACATTCAAAAATCTCTTTGACAAGTAGATAACTTAGACCATGGTAGCACCATTTTTTCATGTTCCAGTTGAGATTTTAAAACTTTCTCTAGTTTTTCACACTTCTTAACTGTTAATCAATTAATTTTCCACCACCTGCATAGCTACTGTTGAACTCTTGGAAATGTTAAAACCAATGAATGGTATTTCACATTTTTTAATAAAAAAGTCAAGGCATAAAAACCTTTTAGGCTATACTTTTAGCTACCTGACTGTTTTCCAACTGCCTCTAAACCAGCAACGTGCAAAAAGATTGAGAAGAAAAAATATTTACTGCATCTGGTTTTGTTCCTATATCTTTCAAGTGAGATCAAGGCTCCTGGGAAGCTGCTTTACTAAAAATTATAAAAGATATCCTTTATGCTGTGCTGTCTACTTGTAATTCTGCTGCTTGCATCTTGCCTTTTCTGCATACTTGTATGATGCCTCTGTGAAACAGAAATGTGGTTTATTTCCCTCAGACTTTCACAGATCACAGTGAATTCTGCAAAAGCTAGTGAAATGCAAGGATAAATTTGACCCAAGAATGAAATTGTAACCTGATGATTCTTGCCTTTTTTCCCCCTCTTAATTTTTGGTGTGTTTCAAAGTATTTCACTATACAGATGTAAAAGATCCTGCTCCTTGTTTACACTGCAGTGAAAGTTAAGGATCAGTATGGTACTAGGCAAAAATGGTGCTCTGACATGGCAGGAAATGGTGTTTGGAAGAAGACTGCCTGTATGGCTATGATTCACATGGCTTTTTTCACTTATCTTGCCTCTGGCTGTTTCCAAAGATAAAGGATACAATTTCTCTGTTTGAGTCTGCTAGATCTCAGCTTAACAATTAAAGATGAATGATTTTTCCATGCAGTCAGGGCTAATATATGTTTGATGAATAGGGAATTGACCATGACTAGAAAATATCAGTTCAAAAATCAGCATTAACTGTTCATAGGTGTAAGCAATTTAGAAATGTATTGCACTATGACAGTGAGGGAGGTCAGCTCATCTACCAGCACTGTTTTATTCAGGGACTGTGCATTTATACCACCATGAAGACTTGGTTCCAGATACTTAAATTACCAGAACAAGAATCCAACTTGCTAACATGTCTGATTTGTCACTTTGTAAGGACTATGTAAAATTTTGTAGCTCTCTGCTCTTAGTGAAAAAAGAATACTTCTCCATACCACCCTCACAGTAAAGAATTTCTTCCTATTATCCAATCTAAACCTACTCTTTTGCAGTTTGAAACCACCCTCCCTTGTGCTGTCACTACATGCCCTTGCAAAAAGTCATCTTCATCTTTCTTGTAGGCTCCCTTCAGGTACTGGAAAGTTGCAATTAAGTCACCCCTAAGCCTTCTCTAAAACCAAGAAGTCTTAAATGTAGAACATTCATTTATGTTCTCCTTTTGTAGGAAAAACTTCAGTAAAAACTCAGTGCATCTGTTCAATTGACCCAAGATAGAATTTATTTGAGGTATAAAAATGTGCATCCAACTATGTGCAGTGTCCTCAAGCTGGCTGTTACCTAGAGAGGCTGCTTTTGGCGTTTTGTTGTTCAGGATCTGGTGGAACAGTGCATGGGGAGAAGGGAAAGATTAGTTGTGATGTATCAGGCTACTTCGCCAGAGTGTTTGGCAGAATGTTTTGCTTAGAAACACTCACCATCTGTTTAGCTTTGGAAGGAAGGTCAGGAAAAATAACCTCCTGAAGGTTTTGCCCTTCTGAATATTCTGAAGTTCCCTTGAAAAAGTCTTTACCCAACCATACACTAAGTGTCTAGCTAATGCCAGCTACCCAACAGTACCAAGGCCAGATGGCAAGCACTCTGTGCCCTATCAGCTCCTGTGGCAGTTTGAATGCTCTGTTGTGCTTATCATACATACCCTTCTCAAGGGTCCTTCTGGGGTGGGGTTGATGCCTTTGTTTCACCAGTTTGAATTGCTTTGCCAAGTGGTCTTCCTTTGGGATCCAGTTGTGTGCAAGAGAACTCTCAGTTGTGGTGATCAACAGTCCAGTCTCTCCTAAGGGATTCAGTGTCTTTGAGTTTTGACTCTTCTTATTTTTCCAATTTTTCTCCAATTTCAATTATGCATGAACTATTTAAATGCAGAACCTTTCTAATATCTTATGTAGTTATTACTGAACGAGTCAGCTGAGTATTCCAGACCTAGCTGTTTTTTAAAATGTGGTTAAGTTCCAATTTTCTTTCTTTTAGATGTTTTCCCCTTGATTACAGGTAGAAATCAAATGCAGTTTGCACTTTTGCAATTTCATTCAATTTGGAGAATTTTAAACTGACCCACCTGTCATTTTCGTTTTTACTGCTATTACTTTTTGATGCTCAGCAAGAGACCTCCTACAGTCTCTCTTTTTCTCCCTTAGAGCCATGCACAGCAACAAGAGCTTCTCAGTGTCAAGTTTGGGCAGCTTGAGGATTCATCTCAGCTATATTTACCACAGATTAGCTGGTAGTATAGCTGGTAGTAGTAGCATTGTGCTGCTACTGGATGTCATTTTAATGAGAGGAGAAATCACTCATTGGAAATGCTCATTTCTCTTCTGTGGACAAATAATGGGTTTCTAAAAGTATCACCAGCTACAGGCTCATCCCTTCAACACCTGAAGTTGGGTGAAATGAATCCCACACTTGGGAATTTCTCTTTTCTTACCTCTGAGAAAAAAGAGCAAAAGCTACAATGGCACAGCAGGCTGGGTAGCAGAATCTGAAGAGGGATACATTGAAGACAGGATTGATGAAGGAGAGGCAGAATGAGGAAAAGAACCAAAAAGTCATGGTGGGAGCATGGAGAGAAATAAAACACATGGACATGGAAGGTGATTTGCTGTTACATTTAAGAAAATACAAAAGAGGGGGGGATAATTATAAGAACAGAACTGAATAGTTCATTTGTTCTAGAAATTTCTGAGCTGCAGTAGTTACTTCCAAAATACAACACCTGGAGGGAAAAAAATTTAGAACTTTCATGTCTTTAGCTTGCAGAGTGGCTGATTTACAGGAACTTGTTCTTTAATATAATTCAACCTAATGATACATCACCAAGTGTAACTCAAAGTAGTATTTGGTTTATTATTTCCCTAGTTGTTGGCTAAGAAAATTGAATGTGGTGAAAGAATCACAATTGTAATTATTCTTGTGACTTACATCACAAATTGCCAATTAAAAGAGTGGCAGGGGAACAAAACCCATTTCCATTTTTACCCAAACATGTCTATTCTACTTACGTTCAGTGACTCAAATTAAACAGTACAAGACAATATCTTCTTGTTGGTGGCACTGCATAGGATGTAAATCAATATGGAATTTGACTTTTGCTAATCTTCAGCTTCTGTCCCAGGCTGTAGCTGAGCATACACCCAGCCTGGCTTCAAAGCAGCTGGAGTTGTGCCAGCATGAAGTTCCACACAGCCCAACCAGATGAGTATTTACTCATCTTATGTGGTGAGTTGAGCAGCCTGTGAGCTCTCTGCTGCTGCTATTGCACTGCTGGGGATACTGCAAGTGGAAACTAATTCATGGGTGAGATGAAGTCACTGCTGCCAAGTCACTGCTGACATCAGCCCAGGGCAAGGCAGGAAAGGGGGCTGTTTAAATGGGCAGTGGAGAAACAAACGGTGATTTCACTTGAAGCCTCCCTTGTGCAATTCAGTAACACTGTTGTTTCCCAGATGAAGTGTAGCCTTTAATCAGCTATAATCCAAACAGATTTTATATTTTCCTCCTTAGTATAGTGTCTGAGCCCTCGCAGTCACATTTTTGCTCCTATATCTCTTTGTAAGTTAGCTTAGTACTGGTATTCCTGTACTTAATATGGGGAAAGGGAGCAGATCAGGACCATTTCCAAGGCCACATGAGGAAGAGGAATATATGATTTAGTTCAGCTTTCCCTGGAGAGTGACCCAGAAAAGAAATCCACAGTCCTCTGGGGGTTACTGGAAATGTGAAAGGGCAGCATGGAATTACTTAACAAGAATGGAAGTCAGAAAACATTGTTTTTTATCACCTGAGGTCACGTCGAACTAACTGGAGTATCTTCATCTTGAAAAATATGAATATAAACTTTAGTTACTTGAGTCACCAGATGCTTTTTCTGCATTAAAAAGAGCAGCATAAGTTAAAAATCCTTTTATCTGGACATAATTTTTCCTTTTTAGTGAGTAGCCACTTTCCATTTCCTTCTTTTCTGCAAACCACTATTTCAGTTTAAAAGAAACACTACCTTAAGGGTAAGAATCCTGTACCTGTTCTGTTGACAGGTAAGAATGCATTTTCTAATTTCTAATCAAGCCTCTTCCCCACAAAAATAATATATCTATACATATAATTTCCTAGAGAGAAATGAGCCTCACAGCTGAAGAGGCACAAAGAGGACTGCTTATACCCTTGAGTTTGTGAAATAGATTAAGTTCAGTAAAACGATTTCTCATCCATCTGTTGCAGAGAGTGATCCCGTGCAGCAGAAATTTATTTAAAATCATGCTCTCTTGCTCAAACCATTCTGTTTGCTGGAGTGCTGCTGTCGTCCTTGTAGAAGAGACAGGGACAGTGGGAATCTTGCTTTTCAGAAAATGTGACTGTGGCAGTTAATAATCCCTTTACTGTATAGATTATTACAAATTACTTTAGATCATCAGCTGAGAACAAAGGTAGGGCCGACCAAGTTGAAGAGCATTCAAAGAGTGTGTGCGTGCTCTGTCCTTGGTTCTGAATTTGCACTGTGAAAGAGTAATTTGCCCAAGAGGTTTGTCTGGAAGCTGCCAGGTCTCTTTTCCCTCGTTTTTCAAAGCCAACCTCATAAACTTTAGACCCTGCAAAGTTTGGTTGGGTAAATTAGCACAATAACAGGGTTTTTTTCTCATTTAAGCCATTGTACATTCTGGTGAGCTGCTTTTCTGAACAGATTTTACCGCTTCATGCCATGAAAACAGAAAGACCTGATTTTACTTCTGTGTGACACTGAGTTCATTAGATTTGCTGTAGATCAATGCTGGGGCAAGGAAAAACATAACAGCCTCACCAAGTCTCATGAGTTGGATTGTCTGTGTACTCACCATCTGTTAATTCCAAGTTCTTGTCCGAAAAACCAGATGACTTGTGAGCTGCTGGGGCTTAGATTGTCTCGCTCCTCAGGACTTTGTAATTTTCAGGCTCCAAGAATAATTTGAAAGGAGGAAAATTCTTTGCTGCACCCAGACTTGACAAAAGGACTGTCTGGAAGTTGGTTACTGCTTCCCCATCCTGGCCCTGATCCTGTTATTGCCTCTTCTCTTTTTCAAGCTCATGACAGAGAAGGCCATATTCATAAACTGAGAGCCAATTTCTACCTTGCAACTTTCTGAAGACATCACTTGATCGCTAGATCTTATTAAAGCAGGAGTTTGTGTCTTGGAAGGCCTTTTCTGAGTACCCCAAAAGCCTTGCTTAATATGTCCAAGAGAGGCTGGTTGTGAAAAGAGAAAGGTCAGGAAGAAAATTATTTTGGTCTAAATCTAACTGAAGTAGAAAACTCCTTGTGTTTCCAAACGGCACAAGAGAAACCAATCGCAACCAGGCACCACAGGAATTTCACAAATATTTTCATGTTTAGGCACACTGCCTTTGTGTCCACATTACACAGCTTATCTGCCAGAAGTGAAAGTGATTTTCTAGTGCTATTAGCAATTTCGGAAACTGAGGAGCTCAATGTCAGGTTAAGCCCTGAAGAATTATCATGTCTCTTCAAAGAAGAAGCAAAACTCACCTATGTGATTTCATCAATATTTTAGCCACTTCAAGGATTTAGTTCTTTTTGATTAAATTACCGTGTAATACACGCTCTCTTCCTATTTGCTAGTTAGACCCAGTCACTTGTTTTTCTAGAATGTTCTTTACAGAGGGTTGACTGGAACGTTTATGAAGGTAGAAGCTCCTGTTTCTTGAGTTAACCTCAAGGAATTTAGATATCAGTATAATGAGAAGAAACAGCATATTGTTCATTGACAGAGATATTTTGTGTCTTTGACGGAGAAACTTCTGAAAGCAGACAACCTTTTCATGTTTTCTACCAGTTTCAATAGGTGAGCAAGGCAAAACTAGTTATGAATAGATGTAATGCTAGAGATTTGCAGGTAAAAAAAGAGACTCTAGGAGTCTAGGAAATTTTGACCATTTATAAGTGTATCAAAACAAGTGTACATCTGTGTGCATGTGAGGAATTGAGTGGAAGAGTTTTGCAGAAGTTTGGCTCTCAGGATTGATTTTTGTGTGATGACAGGAGGGTTAGGAGACATTTTTGCTCAGCATTTCAGTCACAGTAACTTCTTATGACCACGGGGCATTGTGTTAGTGCTACAGCTGGGAACAGTTATGAATATGAGGTGTGTTATATGGCATTCCTTTGAGTCCAAAGGCAGGCCATGCTACTGAGTTAAATGTGAGGGCATTAGTAAAAAGCCTTTCAGCAGCATGGCCTGGAAAAACATTAATTAAGGCATGAGGAATGTCACCATATCAGTTTAAGGAAACCATAACCCAGACCTTTCCACAAAAGTAGACCTGGATCTAATTCTCATGCATTCACAGATGGTTTCATGGAGGCACTTTCTACCTCCTGCTTCATCCTGAAATAAAGCAAAACATCTGAATGGCATCTGTGAGTGAAGCTTGGTTTGTTGCATATGAGTGTCAGGGCTGGGATTCTCTACAACTGTCTAGCTCCCTTAAAACTCTTCTTAAAATGATGAGGAAGGGAGAAACCTTTTTAAAGCATGGGTGAACTTCTTATGTTAATACAATCCTGAAGTCTCCATCTCCTTGAAATTCAGTTTTGTTTTTTGTATAATTAATCTTTGGCAGCACTTTTTGAAAGTGAGAACTTGAATAGCTGTGCAACACATGCAAGTTTTTTTTAATTTAATTTCCAGTCTTTGAAATGTGCATTCATATTTAGTTATGTCAATTATAAGTTAGTATTCACTTCATCTGACGACTGGGGAGGGGTTGAATCACTTTAAACTAGCAGAGCCTCTCAGAGCTCAGTGCCACTTGTTCCTTGCTGGGGGTCTGCCTCTGAATTTTAGCACTATGCTCTCCAATGTTAATTAATGCAATCTCATTTAATCCAGATCCCTATTAGAACTGAAGCTGTCCTGTCATGCGTGATCTTGCTGTGCTGTTTGTAAAATAAGCTTTCATGATGCTTTCTTCAGAACAAACTGGAGAAGCTTAATCCTTTGCTGGGAAAATAGAAATAGAGAAGGAAGTTGGGACAGCAGCAGTTTTTGAGTAGGTTTTTGGTTTTTTTATTTCCCCCTCCTATACTAAGAACAACTTTGATTTATTTTTTTTTTTTTTTAATTTTTAAAGTAAATGGAAGGATTATGTCCAGCTGATAATGCATTTATTATCTTATTCCATGAAGCATTCCTTCCAAAACAAAGCTCTTATTTTTTTTAGGATGACATGCAGTAACTACCAAACATTCCATGTAATATCCATCTGCTCTGGAATCAGTGCTATGTTCTTTACTACATTCAGTTAATATCTAATATTTGCTTACAGATACTGCATTGCTGGTTTTGTGAGTTGTGTAGTAGTTTCTATATATAGGCATGGGCATAGTTTATTTATGGGCATCTGCTAATTCTTAAATCAGCACGTTAGCAATGCTGGGGAATTACTGTATTTTGCAGGTGAAGGATGTTATTAACCAGGTGTACAGTGTAAGGTGTTTTCCATCAGCTCCAAGTCTGGGGCATACAGATGTCCCGGTGTTAGAAAGATAAATTACTCGTTGGTAGAACTGCCTTGTTAAAGGTTAGGGCTTGACATGCTTCAATGATCTCAGACCTAGAGGGAGGTCACCAAAGCCTGGGGAGAAGGATGTACCACTGATAGTGGACACAAAGAATGGAGAATTTACAGGACAACTCAAAAGAAGAGAAAGAGTGAGCATGTGGCTTAATTAGCACAAGAAGCATAACCAATAGAAGAGAGAACACTAATTAATAAGAGAACTATGTAACTTGTACTCAATGAACATTAATGCCTTTGTTTGCTAAAAGGTGTAAATAGTGAGAAGTTTTGATAGTCATCTTGCTGACCTTGTGGATTTGGCACCCAGCACCCCTTTCTGTTCAGGACTGCAAATAAATACCTCAACTCTCTGTGGGGATTGGCCTCTTGCACATTGAGTGAAAGAACCTGTTTTGGGGTAACAATACTTGGGATATTCTGAATTAAATTTTTTTTTCTATTAATTGAATAGCCTATTTAGGGTCATGAAAACTGCTCCTGCCATTTTTCAATGTGTGCTATTAGAGCAATGGCTACTATCTGTGATGTTTAACCTCTGGAGGCTTCTGGACAACTTCTAAATTGTGACTATTATTCCTTTAAATTGTGGACTAATCCACACTAACTTCAAGAACTTTTTCTGAGACCATAGAACACATTTAGAGTCCATTGTTGTGTATGTATCGCTGATGTTTCTTTTAAAATTATTTTCTTTTACTGAGAAGTCACCAGCCTCTCAGTATCATGAGCTTCTGCAGTCAGTTTCTCTATCCTGGATAATTTTGTCTCAGTACTAAATAATCCTATCTCACTATTTAGTCTGTGACTGCTTAATATGTCAAACATCATCAATCAAAACATTGGTGCTATGGATGACCTCCATCCCTTTTGAAAACTGATCATATATTTCTATCCTTTGTCACAGATTATGACTGTCATTGAATAAACTCTTAATATAGGGATCTAAATCCCTAATCTAAACTCTTAATTTATCTTATTTATCCCATGAAAATACAGTGCATTTAAAAGCATTCTGTGAGGGACCTTCTCAAGGCATTATAAACCATACCAACCAAACTGTCTTCAGCCACAGAACTCAAGTTGTTTCTGATTTAAAGTTTAAAGGATTTTGCTTTTTTCCAAGTATTGCTCTTGTGTCTACTGAACTGACTCTTTATTACAATTTCCGTCAATTTGCCTAATGTGGAAGTCAGATTCCTGATTGGATTCATTTTCCAGATCACACAGCAAACTTTTTTTCAAGATGGGTGTCCTTCTGTGAATGGCTCTTTTCCTTTTAGTTAATTAAACTGGCTCCTGGTTAACAAACTGTGATTAATCTTAGCCACACATCAATTTATTTTGCCTAGTATTGAGCAGTATACAGGGAAAAAAGAGCTCAGCAGGCTGATAAGCATTAGAGGAGGAACTTAAAATTATAATATATTCTGGTTCAGTTCTATGGTCTTGTTATATTTCCCCTTGGAATAAATCAGAAGTTTATGTAGCCACTTTTGTCCAGATGCTGCCCTTTGTTATTAATTTATTTTGCAATCTGTTTTTCATTATTTTGGCAGAGATAACATGCTATTTTCAGCTGCTTATTTAGGAATCCTTCATACAAACTCTAAGAAATCTGTGGTGCATTTTTCTCTTTCCCTGTCTCCCTAGTGATCCCTCAGTTATTCCACTGTTTCATTGGATCATGGTTTTTTGGGTCTGTGTTCCCAGAGATGGAAAAATGCGGGTAATACCTGAGAACATAAGTGTCCCCTTTGCTATCCTCTCTGCTCTGGTTGGTTTAGATCAAGGAACATCTTGAAAATTAATATATTTGAGAGACACTTCCAGTCTCTAATACTCAGACCTGACTTCTAAAATGGACCCAAAGCAAAAATTTAGTCTAGCACTTCAAAGCTGATTTGCCATTGGGCCAAAATACAGCTGCAATGTAAATCTAATACAGATATGAGGAAGTTAATGTAGACAATTTCATGTTTAGGATTTGTATCTGCATGTTCTAAGCAAGGTGCAGTGTGTTGCTGTGCTCTTCCAGGTGGCTGGCACCTCAGTCACTGCTTTCCTCCCAAGTTCTGTACTCAGCAGCTGCCAATCCTCTCTGCTCAGTTTCAGTGCAGCAACAGCAAACTTAGTAACCAGAAAAAAAAAATAATCTGTATGAGATGTTAACAGGAAAAACAACTGTTATTGTAAAGGTGGAAGTTTTTTATGTTGGTTTTAAAACAGCCCTTCCAAGTAAAGCCCCATTTTCCCCTGCACATTAGTGGTTTTTTATGTACGTAGCAATACACCTTTCATGACAGTAACTCATCTATTTTGTGCAATAAACCGTCCTCCTAACATGATGCAATCAGAACTAAATACTTTACTGTGGGATACAATTGATACTGATAATTTATTCCTCCCAGAAACTGTGGTAGGAGAGCAGATCATAAAACACAGCAGAGAATCCTTGCTCAAGTGAAGATAAAGCTTTGTGAAAACCAGAACATTTTCCTCTGGTCCGCAGCGAGGGATAATCTTAAAGTGAAAATAGGCTGCAGGCTGGGCCACTTTAGGTACTACTTTCCTGGAGAACTGATGCATTTCAAGTAACATCCTGCTTCCCTAAACCAAGACATGGCAAACCATTTAAAACACCTTTGAAAACCACGTGCCACTTTTGAAAACATATGATGTTGTTTTTAAACTGTGGGAAAACCCTCGAAGAACAGAGAAATCTGCTGGGTGGTTTCCCAGAAAGATTGTTGAAAGACTAACACACAGAGGACATCACTAATCCCTGGACAGGCTTTTGCCAGAAGCACCTAAAAGCTTCTAGAGCTCTAAGAAGTGATTTTTGTCTACTGTGCTCCAGCGAGCTTCCCCTTGAGCTTCTCCCGCACCCCTGCATGTGCATCCATGAACACAAAAGGGGGCACTTGTAAAATCTCTTTCCTGAACATTCATTTTCTTGGGAAACAGATAGAGGTGAACTACAGGGAGGAGGCCTGAGGAGCACTGATTTTTAATGCTGCCTTCAAAGGAAAAAAGAAAATGGATGTATGTAATACAGCTCCTGATATATATATATATATATATATA